>VOPJ01010338.1:0-13870 GCA_014673585.1 Semibalanus balanoides | reverse complement strand
GAATCCGGACCAGCAAGAACAGAGGACTGGGTACGAAGCCAGGAGGTAAACGGCAGCACAAGGAGGCAACGGCAACATGGCCAACAACAACCACCCAGCATCGGAATTCGAAGTAATAATGCCTGACGTCAGATGTTAGTGGGGTGATATCGAACCACAGGAAAGGAAGCAGACCATTGTAGAAGACGGCCCAGGGTGGCGAGCGGGGCAGGCATAGATATATAGTATATACTCTGGGGCAGGCAGCGGACGGCCGAGACAAAGGTGGCGGAACCGCATGGTATGGCCGGCGACATATGGCGCCGAAACCCGCTGGGGGGACTCCGGGCAACTCATACCGGCAGAGTGGGAAAGAAGCAGACACAATACCTGTTTGAGATCGCCGGCGAACCATGTCACAGTGGTGAGTCGATGAAGAACGCGGCGTTGTTCGCTTGATGGCTCGGTCCTAACTTTCCGTGTTGGTGCACCGATATGAAGGACTGCTGCTCTGCCAACGTTTCCGTAATACTAGACACTTGAGCTGCATGGAATTCCGTGTTGTACCACTTTCCGGCTGTGGCTTTGTTACTGTAACTTTGTCGCTCAGGATTGGTGTTGGCGGACTCGATCACCCTGGTCAACACGGCTAATGTCCTGTGAATTATCGCGTGCTCTAATACAGACCATGAATTGTCCAAAATCGTGAAAATGTTGCGGGGGCGCCTGCCCCTCCCTTCCCTCTGGTCTCCTGCGTCCTATGTGTGTTGATGTTTGCTTACCTCACAGGCCTACACTACAGTTCAAAACTCGATTTTTAATGTTTCGAAATATGGAAGCTGACTGCTAAGCTTATTAACTCTGAAGTAATTTAATGCAGCTTAGTCGTTAAAATTTGTCATTTATAGTTTATTTATTTATTTATTTAGACATGCCGGCACATCCACTCTCCATACATTGTACACGATGTGTCCCACAGTACTAGTGGCTATTAAGCGCCCGTCGCGATGTTACATGAGGTGATCGGGTAGAGGCCAGGGGCCAGGGGATGGTAAAGGATCAGGAACTGGCTGCAGTGCGGCGCGTTCAGCATCGAGGCGCCGCGCACAGCGAGCTGCATGTAGGAGGGAAAGGATTAAAAGTTGGAGATAAAAAGTTATGTGCAAAAGTAAAAGTACATATAAAAAACATTAGGACACAGAAATGAAACATGGCAAGTGATGTTACGTTTTCGTTCGTTCTTCGTTGGGTGATCCTTCTGAATTTGCAAGATCCATAATTACTGTTTGATTTTTCCGGCATTTGCTCTTTCATAGCTCACATAAAGCAGGAAAATGGCGAATTACTGGCTTTACACTACCGTTTTCTTTATTGTTCTTGGGTTTTCTTTTAGGTGTAAGTATATCACTGTATTTCTTCCGCAAAAGTTCTTGCTGATAATTCTCGTCGTATGTTGCCACCGGCATGGCAAAATTCGAGCGAGAGAATAATGAATCGCCTTGGGTTGAAACCACTTCAGAATGCTACAATAGCAAAATTATTAAAAAGAGAAATGCATCCTAATCTCACAGGTAAGTGTTTCAAATATACAAATACAAACATATCTCCTTCTGATCTTACTCTTCTTCTGCTATGAAATTAATGTCCATAACTTCTCCGAGCGCAAAAAATCAATACTTTTATGGAAGCCTCAAAACACGTCCTGCCTATCCGACTCTTAGCTTAACTCAATGATAGCTATATGAGGGACATCTACGCAGAATAAAAAAATCAGCCAGCTATAAGCGCAACTAAGCATTCACAACTTTTGCGATATATGACTCTCACTCGTACCATTAATGACTGTATCTGTGTAGGGACTAGGGAACTGAGTAAAAAAAATAACCAAGGACAAAAATATATGAGCCGTTTTCACGAAGGACCTTTTACCGGGTAATTGGGGCGTTTTGGGACGTTTGGGGCGATTGAGGTGTTTGGTTTATAAGGGGGGTTCGGGCTGAGTTTTTACATTTCGGAATTAAGGACATTCTGGACCTAACACCGTGTCACGTAGTCTCTAACACTGACCCAAACCCTCCCTCATTTAAACCAAACGGAATTAAGCACATTTTGGACCTAACGCCGTGTCACGTAGTCATATCTCTAACACTGACCCAAACCCTCCCTCATTTAAACCAAACGGAATTAAGCACATTTTGGACTAACGCCGTGTCACGTAGTCAAATCTCTGAACACTGACCCAAACCCCCTCATTTAAACAAACGGAAATTAAAGCACATTTTATTGGACCTAATCACCGTGTCACGTGTCATATCTCTAAACAACAAGCCCAAACTCTCGCCTAATTTAAAACCAAAACGCCCAATCGTCCCCTAATTACCGGTAAATAAAGTCCTTCGTTAAAGGGGACTTTATTTATTAAGGTCTATTATTTTAGAACCCGCCCGCACCCCCCCCCAGAAAGGCCCCAACAAAGCAAAAGTATGCTCCTAAAATAAAGGACGGCTCCCGGCGAAACGTTCCAAATGTTGATCAAGGGCAAGGCCAAAATAACATGGGGCCCAGGAAGGCCCTTGCTCCCCCCGACGCCATCCAAGGCCGACCGGTTGTCCACTGCTGGCGTGAGAGGGACCCTCTGGTCATAGGCAGTGAAGGGCCCTCTGTCAGCCTTAAAGACCCGCCGTCGGTCTGAGGGGGCACCGGTCGGACTGATGAACACACTGTCGGCCTGAAGGGACCCATTTGTCGGTCTCAGTGGCATTTTGTCGAGCTGAATTGCCCTCTATCGATCGAAGGACGCCCCAAGGAACAGCTAGAAGGACCCTCTGGAACAGCTAGAGGGAGAAGTCGGGACAGCTTGAAGGGCTCCCTGTCGGCCGCAGGGGCCCTCTGTCAGCCTGAGAGGTTCTATGTCGGCCTTGAGGGACCTTCGTCGGCCTGAGAGGCCCTCGTACCAGCTTTGAGGGGTCTCTTGAGCCAGACTGCAGGACCCTCGGCCAGCTCGAGGGACCCTCAGCTACTTTGGGAGGCCGTTAGCCCGCTTCGAAGGGGGACCTCGGCCACCTTGAGGGCCTCAACAAGCTTGAGGGGCCCTTGGCCAACTCCAGGGCCCTCGGCTAGCTCGAGGGGCCCTAAGCCAGCTCTAGGGGGCCCTGAGCCTCCTTGAGGGGGCCCTTGGCCAGGTCAAGGGGCCCTCAGCCACCTTGAGGGACCCTCGCCCAGCTTGAGAAGTTCTCGGGTAGCTTGAGGGTCCCTTTGCTAGATTGAGGGGCCCTCAGATAGTTTGCGGACCCTCGGACAGCTAGAAGGGGTCCTCAGTCAGTTTGAGGGGGCCCTTAGTCACCTTGAGGGCCCTCGGTCGGCTTGAGGAGGCCTTCGATTAGCTCGAGGGACCCTCAGCAAGCTTGAGGGGGCCCACAGCTACCTTGAGGGAGTCTCTGTTGGCTTTAGGGGGCTCTCGGCCAGTTCGAGGGGCAGTCAGTCAGTTTGATGGGACCCTTGGCCAGCTTGAGGGGCCTTCGGCCAGGTTGAGGGGCCCTCAAGCAGCTTGATCGAGGGGGCCCTCAGCCACCTTGAACTTGAAGGGGGCTGAGGGGGCGAGAGATTGGGTCAATTAAACGTGGCCATTAAGCTGGCGGAAGGACCCCTCAGACCATCAGAGGGCCACTCAGGCCGACAGAGGGTCCCTTCAGGCTGACAGAAGGCCCCGTCAGATAGAAAGGGGCCTTCAAGCTGGCTGAGAAACCCTCGGGCCACCAGAGAGCCCCTCATTCACATATAGGGCCCTCAGACCTACAGAGGGCCCCTCATGCCGACAGAGGGCACCCTCATGGCGACAGAGGGCCCCCTGAAACCAACAGATGCCTATATAAGACTCCATCAGATTGACAGAGGGCCCACTCAAACCAACAGAAGGCCCCTTCAGACCGACGAAGGGACCCCTCAGACTGACAGAGGGCCCTTAGACCGACAGAGGACCCCTTAGACTGACAGAGGGCCCCCCATGCCGACCGATGGGCCCCTCAGGCCGACTGAGAGCCCCTTCAGACCGTCAGAGGGCCCCTCATGCCGACCGAGAGGCCCCCTCAGGTCGACTGAGGGCCCCTCATGCCGACCGAGGGGCTACCTCAGGTCGACTGAGGGACCCCTCAAGCCGACTGAGGGCCCCTTCAGACCGACAGAGGGCCCTACGAGGGCCCAACGAGTCCACGATGGGCCCCTTTCAAACCCGAGATGGGCCCCTCTGAGCCGCGACGGGGGGGGCATTTGCCCCAAATCCCCCCTTGGCTGCGCTCCTGTCACCATTTGATCTGGCTTGGTCCAAAACTGGGCTGTTTTGAGTTTAATCGACTTTGGTCTAATCTTAGAGGTCCAAATTGGACCAAAACCCCGTAAACCACCAAAAATCGTTGCAGGCGACATCATACTCCAAACCTATGGGACCAGCTTGGGCGGAATATTCACCATTTGATCCGGGATAGTTCAAAACGTTGTGGTAGAGAGTTTTATCTACTTGGTTCAATCTAAGTGCACCAAATTAGATTAAATACGCCCAAAATCGTTGCAGACAACGCCATGCTCAGAACCTATGGGACCAATTCTAACTGGGTCTTTCATCATCAATTCATCTGGTGCGGTCCAAAGCGGTTTTTTAATAAGTTTTATCTTCTTTGATTGAATCTAAGAATACCAAATTAGACCAAAATCACCCAAATTCATTGCATACGTCATGCTTTGAACACATGGGACTGATTTGGACAAGATCTTCACCAATTGATCTGGCTTGGTCCAAACGGTGCTGTTTTGAGTTTTTAATAGGAGCTTATGTTTCATAATACTATGATTGTGTAGAACACATACAGTCTGTGGTAATTCAATTAGCCACTCCTCAAAAGTTATTTTCGATATGGTTTCATAGGCTCGATGCGTTTTTTGAGGTCCAGCTATGAGATGGATCCATAAATTTTTCATAGATGGTAAGGAGTAATAATATTTACCTCCAAAATCACAGGTAAAAACCCACACGCAATCACACGACTGAGCAAATTAAGTATTAAATGATCACCAGTAGACAACGATCTCACTTCACCACCCCGCCCCAGCTGAGATCAACACGGCTGCTCGGCCGGCTAAGTATCGCCAGCTAACAGCAGCGCCATTATACATCATTGAAGCAGCGCCACCTATAATCGTCATTAGCGCCAGACAGTGGCGTCTTCGCAGTCACGTCGCAACTCAGACGCACGTCTAGAGGTCATCAATCAGGTCTGGGTCCGAAGCAACTACCGCACCAACTTCAGCGAGTCCTTGGCAGTCTGCAGACGGAGAGTTTCGCGGGCCCACCGCAGATTCGCCACCGCCGCTAGCTGCAGGCGCGGCCGAACCAGCCCCGAAACGGCCTGCCCGCGCTCCGTCGCGCGAGTGCGCCGAGTGGTTCCACCCGCATGGAGATGGTCACCACCAGCAGCGCACTGGCGCGGCTCCCAATTCGGCCGCCGACGCCACGTTGGGTCAATCGTCACCGCGATGCGCCGTCCGTCTGTGAAGCGAGAAGGTGCGGCCAGCAAGACATTTGTCTCGCGCAAGTCGAACCTATACCTAACTCGACCACGACGAACCGCACATTTAAGGAATTTTCCTTCTCTGCAGATAGTTTAGAGCGCACTTCTACTTTGTGTGCACACCGTGCAGGGTTCGTCAGCATAATGATCTCTTTTTATTACATTTCGACTTTTCGATAATCGTGAACAAATATTTATCTTTCGACAACAGCTCTCTCTCGAGTTGTGGCTCGAGCATTAGCCTGTGCATTATCCGAAGATCGCTGAGTCAAAATACTATGTAGCTGCATGCGCTGTAAGCCCCCAGCGCGTCGTCAGGGTCGCGATTATTTCTTCCTATAGCTAGTGCGAGCAAGACTCGGGGCTAAAATCGCGAGCAACTGAACAGAAATAGTATAGATCTCGCCCTCCTTATCGTGGATCCGTTCTTCTATTCACGTCCGGTGAGGTGTAGACCGGGACTGTGAGTTCAGACGGCCAGGTACTTAATCCTCAGCCCCGACGGCCACTTCAGACAAATAGTGACTTCAAAAACTTCCATGAGCTGAGAGATATCTCTATCTATTACTCATTAGGAAGAGGCTAACATAGTAAGCCAGACATGGCACTGCTAACCAGTCGAATAATAACTACTGATGAGGTGGGGTTTCCGTACACGTGTGCATGGCGAGGTCACCTTTCCAGAGTGAATCATGACATGCATGTGAGGGTCAACGGAGGTGACATAGGTATCTCAGGGTCTGAGATACACTCTTATGCATACTCAGTAAGCGGCATCACGCAAATGCTACGTGCAGTCCTGAGGCGACGTCCCAAATAGATCTAACACCGTCCGTGATCAAACCTGAATTTGGACTCTATTGAGTGTGAAGGCCGAGAGGAGTAAATCAATCATTTCATACTACACGAGACATAAATTGACACTCCGTAAAGACGGGATAAAGACCAATCAATAACCGAACTACCAGCAATTTCTATGTCGTGGAACTCTAATGTTTCCAATATAGGTAGGTGTGCAAAATATATATTAAGCGCTAGTTGGTATAATATATTATCAATTAACCGATTCGCAATCTCGACATTACGTTATGATTCTACTCGATTTTGATCTTTTGACCTTTGAGGTAAAATCGTTGGAGGTCTGACATTTTGCATGTTCATATAAACGAACACTGGTTTACATGAGCATATAATCGTCCTGAGTGGTAATCTAGTCAACTGAAGTACAATATTTCCAAAGATGGTTGAGTAACGCGAAATAGATTTCAGCTCTAGGGGTTCAATATACTAAGCGTTCTGTTGTATCCTGGCACATTCTATTGTTGACCCCTCTTTCGCGAACTCGGTGTCGCGCAGCGTCGAGGACAGATCAATGACGCGTTCGGAGAACGAGTCACGAAAAACGTACACGCCGGGTACCAGCAAAAACGACACGAACGTCACTCACCGTCTGGGATTCTTTTCAATAATGGTCTTAAGACGTGTTAGTGTCTGCACCGGCTTGAGGTGACCAGCGAGTACGTGACGAGATCCGATGCGAGCACAGAAGCCTGATTACGTCCTGGCATTCATTGCTCTGGCCACGGAACCAAGAGCGTCAGAATTCCGTGTGTTGGTCGCCGTGGACTATCGCCTGAGTAGAGTTAGTAAGTGATGTCCTTGCAGCGTGGTGTGACGCGTCACCACGCCAAACATCTTGCGTCGAGCCGGACACGCGCAGTGTGTGCCTTCAGGTCACCAGGGAACCGATAGCTTCGTCGGCAATTTGCGGCTCCGGCAGGTTGGATCAGCCTGCTCGCTGGGGCACTTGGCACGGCAGAGAAGGGTGGCAGGGCGCAGCGTAGGCGTGAACACAGCGGACTGGAATCAGGGCTAGACGGGCGCATCGCTCTTTTTCGGCGTAAGTAAGGACGTGGCAAGCACGCACTATTGGACTTGACCGGTAGATGTTGCTGGAGCGAAAAGCTCAAACCATCTCACTTTCGATCGCTTAGCTGTCAGCAGTTATCTCCAGATAATTTAGCCTTCTATACGCTTGAGCATTGGAACATTAAGGTCAATACAAATTCTACACCACTCGATCACCTGATTCTCTGGGCCAAGACTTTTCAACCCTGAACGACCGTCGGTGGCGGTCCGGGGCGGACCAAGGTTACTGAAATACTGGGCGGACGGTTCAAAAAGCGAAGTGCGGTGGCAATCAAGTGGAGTAACTACTGATTGACGTATGCGAAACGCACGATTTGTGACCGTTGAAATATGACCACAATATCGACCAACGGTTTTTGCGTTGAAACTTCAGCAACTAGTCGCTTTGGAGGGAAAAAATTCCGAGTTGGGGGGTTTCTCAGCACACCCGAACAATCTGGCTATCTCAGTTAAAACTAATGTTAACAGTGCTATATCCCTTTAAATGAAGCCAGGTCACGTCGACGTTAGATATTGAACCTGGCTTTCATTTAAGACCATTTTGAAAAGGATCCGACAATAATTCATGACGGTTATGCGTGTGATCCGGTCGTTTGTACTTTTGACGCTCAAGGTCAAAGTCAAATTAAAGTTAGGGGTCAGCGGGGAGTAGATAAGACCCTGCTATCATCTTGAGACCATTTTGGCACAGGATTCGACAATAACTTCGGGACGTTATGCTGTACCCGGTGTTTTTTGACGTTTGACCTCGGAATTTTTTTTTTGGGGGAACCTCCAAGGTCAAAGTAAACATTTGAGGTTTAGGGTCACGGACGTTAGATATTGACCCTGGCTTTCATTTGCGAGACCATTTTGGAAGGGATTCGACAATTTTTTGGTGCGTTATGCTGTACCCTTCGTTTGACCTTGATTTTTACCTGCATAGGTTAAAGTTTAAATTCAGGTTTTGATCAGGACGATAGATATTGACCCTGGCTATCATTTGAGGCGTTATTGAAAAGGATCAGATATGACAATATTACCAGGTTTTGACATTTCGTTTTGACTCTTCAAGGTAAGTCAAAAATTTAAAGAGGGCCACGGGGTAGTTAGGTTTTTGACCCTGGCTTTTCATTTAGACCATTTTTTAAAGGATCCGACAATAACTTCGTGACCTATGCTGTATACCGGTCGTTTTTGATCTTTTGACTCGATTTTGGACCTCCAAGGTCAAAGGTAAATTAAAGTTACGGTAACTGACGTTAGATATTGACCCTGGCTATCATTTGAGACCATTTTGGAAAGATTCGACAATACTTCGGGACGTTATGCTATACCCGGTCGTTTTTGGACGTTTTAATCCTCGATTTTGACCTCCAAGTTCAAAAAGTCCAAAATTGAGGTTGGGTCACGGACGTTACTATTGACCCTGGCTTTCAGTTTGAGACCATTTTTGGAAAGGATTCGACACAA
Source organism: Semibalanus balanoides (assembly GCA_014673585.1). Classification (NCBI taxonomy): domain Eukaryota; kingdom Metazoa; phylum Arthropoda; class Thecostraca; order Balanomorpha; family Balanidae; genus Semibalanus; species Semibalanus balanoides. The sequence goes on along the minus strand of VOPJ01010338.1, from coordinate 4,949 downwards.
TCATTCGGGACGTTATGCTGTAACCCTTCGTTCTTGACCTTGATTTTGACCTGCAAAGGTCAATGTTAAAATTTAGGTTTGATCACGGACTTAGATATTGACCCTGGCTATCAATTTGAGGCGTTATATGAAAGGAATCAAGACAATAATTACCAGCGTTTGACATCTATTTTTGACCTTCAGGTCAAAGGTCAAAATTAAAGTTAGGGTCAACTGGAGTTTTATTGACTTGCTTTCATTTAAGACATTTGACAAAGGATCCGACAAAGAACGTCTGAGTTTATCTGTACCTCGGTCGTTTTTTGACGTTTGGACCTCGATTTTGACCTCCAAGGTCAAAGTCAAATTAAAGTTAGGGTCCAGGACGTTAGATAATGACCCTGCTATCATTTGGACATTTTTGAAAGGATTCGACAATAACTTCGGGACGTTTATGCTGTACCCGGTTGTTTTTTGACGTTTGACTCTATTTTGACCTCCAAGTCAAAAGTCAAAATTGAGGTTAGGGTCACGGACTTAGATATTGACGCCTGGCTTTCATTTGAGACCATTTTGGAAAGGATTCGAAAATAATTCGGGACGTTTATGCTGTACCCTTCGTTGACTTGATTTTGAACCTGCAAGTTCAAAGTTCAAAATTCAGGTTTTGATCACGGAACATAGATATTGACCCTGGGCTAATCATTTGAGGTGTTATATGAAAGGAATCAGACAATCTGGCCTTTGACCTCGATTTTGACCTTGAAGGCGACCTTGAACTGCAAAACGAATGTCATATTCGTGATCAACGTGCCAGTATTGACCTTGAGCCAAGTTTTGAGCCATTTCTGAATCCGTCGCTGAATAAGTCGCTGAATAAGTCGCTAACTTCACGGACGTCTTTTATTCAATCTTTGCAGCATTTGTAACTTTGATCTTCAAGTAGGTATAGATGGTACTTATTTAGCGCCGCGAGGCGGCGCTAAATAAGTACCAACTATACTTGAGGATCAAAATTACAAATGCTGCAAAGATTGAATAAACGAAGCGGCGCGATTTTTAACGGCTTTGCCTGAAAAAAAAATAATAATAATAATAATAATAATAATAAAAATAGGCGGTGGGCCTTATAAAGAAAAAGATAAGCATGCTATTAATTCAATTCACCGTTACAACGAACCGAAGACGATAGTGACGGCTTCGTTATGACGATGGTCACTGATGTGATGCCGCAAAGCGGCTGAAAAATTAATTTTATACCGTTGAATTGTTTTTAATACTGGAACCAGACCGTGAGTGGAGCCAAGCCTCAGGTTAAAAAAAATCCTGGTTGCACATCTCGGTATGATTAAAAATATTTAAATAAAGGTAATTTTTCAGATACATATTCTTTGGATAGTAAATAATGATAACCGGTGGCAGTCAGCGCTTAATGGTTTATGGTAAATATGATAATAAATACTGCATATATATTTATCAAACTGTAACAAACAACTGCTAGCAGTGTACATGTTTTGAAAACAGCAAGAGGCATAACGACTTTTCCGCACATAAATGGTCGCAGCGGATCTGGGCCCGGTTCTTATAGAAACACTTACCAGTAAGTGTGACTTAGGCCAAAGTGACACTTTACAAAGGGAGACTTTCGAGATCAGTTCTTATAGCCGCACTTAAAGCCTCCCTTACATAAGTGTCACTTTCTTTAGGGCGACTTTGGCTCCATTCAGTGAAATGAGTTTTTCATCTCTAGTTTTCTGTTTATTCCAGTTTATTCACGCAATAAAGGCATATTTTATGAGAGGCTTGCACATCACGTGACACACCAAGAGGCATTGCTGTCAGTGGAAGGATTAAATTTGGTAAATGCTCATTAAATTATTCGGAAGGTCAATATGTTGAAGTCAAATGCTGGTAAATTTTGATTCACGGTCAACTGAACTCAGTTGACAACTGAATCATTGACAACTGAATCATTGACAACTGAATCATTGACAACTGAATCAGTTGACAACTGAATCAGTGACAACTGAATCAGTGACAACTGAAGCAGTGACAACTGAAGCAGTGAAAACTGAAGCAGTGAAAACTGAAGCAGTGAAAACTGAACCAGGGCCAACATAACTAGGGACTGACATGAAACCGGGCATGGCTTACAGAAAAGAATATATATATTTGGGAAAATAAACCTAATACAAATGAGCACCTTTTTACTAATTTAGTACGCAATGTTTTGACTGGATGGATTTCCGAGGTGCCCGCGCTAAGCATAGCCTGTTGCACAGGCCGTGGAACCACCACCCGATCACGCAATTCATGGCGTCTGGCAGAGTTTAGAAGCGATTGTTTTGCGATTGTCAAAGAATCGGAGGGTCCTCCTTAGGGACAAAGGTGTTATCTTAGGCCAGAAAGAGCCCTCTCACCTTTGAACGATTAGGGGTCCTTTCAAACTGGCAAACAGACCTCTCAAGAGACAGAGCCGGATCAGGGGTCCAAAGGGGCCATGCCCCCCCCCAAACCACCGCAAAATCGGCGCAAATTTGACACATTTCCTGAGTTTGTCGTAAAACTAAGCAACTTTTACTAGAGAAAAATTGTTTAAAATCAGTTATTGATGCATAAGCAAGCGAAATCCGATGAGTTTTCAGAATTATGCGATAATTTGTGGGATTTGCCCCCCCCCAAACTGTCAAAATCACACTTTCTGGATCCGCCTATGCTCAGAGAGGCATAGGGCCCTCTTAGGCCCGGTAAAGGTCATTTCAGAACGACAAGGAGCATAAGACTCTGAGGCCTGGATATAATGCATAACGTATAATGCCAACTAAGGCCCCTCTCAGACCATCCGGCTCTTTCCGGCCTAGACACATGTCCCTCTGAGCCTCTCAGACCAGCCTGAGGCCTGCTCGGGCCTGGCAATAGCCACTTGAGTCGACTGATGACCCCTCAAACCCACTGATTTATCCTTCAGGCCGACCAAGGGCCCCCTCAAGCCGATCAAGGGCCCATAAATTCGAACGAGGACACTCTAAGGTCGTCAGAACAACCTCACAGGTACGCTAGAGCACCCTATATTATTATTTTCGGCAATTTCAAAACCATTGCAGTCAAACTGATGTCGAGTTGCGAGGGGGCGCGGGGGGGATTGGTGATGACTGCTTACTGACTGATGACTCCCACCGATGCTTAGCGTTGGTGAAGAATCCTTCACCAATCAAAGACATTGGTGAAGGGTACCCTTCACCAAAGAGATAGGTACGCTTTTTCACCCATGACCTCAGATGACCTTGTATAGATCACTAAGCAACAATTGCACCATGGTCATCCAGAATGAGCTTAAATGGCATGATTGTAAAAATATCAGCCTGATCCAATGCATGTTGTCTGGATAGGAAGCGTTGGGTTATTTACAATACCCCTCACGCGGCACACGCCACGTGCAGTGGCAGTCGTCCAGATGAGTCGGCACTGGTCTCGAACTGGGTTGGTTGGATATGGCTACTCAGCAAAGCAGACTCCTTGTCAATCGGACTTGTGGTTGTAGAATATATTCTCAAAAGCGTCGCTACGGGCTGGGACGGGTTGGGCCGCTCATATTTAGATTGCTTCCCATATACCACGGAAGGACGAGCGAGCGCCTTTAAATTGCCAGAGTATGTGTCCAATTTTTCAAAAATAGGGTACTGAAAGTTGCATTGCAATCGGTTGATAAATACGCGCGTTATTTATATATATATATATATATATATATATATATATATATATATATATATATACATTATATATATCATATATATAAACTTATAATCCCCCTTCTGTAAGCACTGGAGGTTTTAAAAACACAAATCAGTCGATGCATTTCCAACCCTTTATAACTATTTTGCAATTAGGAAAACAATTTCAGCGGTAATCGTTGGCAAAAAAGTTTTGTAAATATTGTTGTTAATCTTATATTTACTCAGTATATACCCTCAACTTACGCAGCCCGTTAGGGTGGTACCACTCCCTAACCAAGTCACACTTACGGTAAGTGTGACTTGAGGTTAGTACGGCTTATAAGATGGACGCAGTTTTTCGAGGCTTAGTGGCGACTTGAAGTTAGGGTGGCTATAAGAACCGAAAATCGAGTTCACACTAACCAGAAAGTGTCACTTAGCTTAGGGAGGCTTTAAGGGTGACTTTAAGTGTGGCTATAAGAACCAAAACTCGAATTTCAAGCGTCACTTAGCCTAGTGCAGCTGGTTAGTGCGGCTATAAGAACCGGGCCCTGGAGGAGCCTGGGGAGAGATGGCTCCGGGAGATGGTCCAGGGCCCGGTTCTTATAGAAACACTTACCAGTAAGTGTGACTTAGGCCAAAGTGACACTTTACAAAGGGAAGACTTTCACTCGGTTCTTATAGCTCACTTAAAGCCCCTAACATAAGTGTCACTTTCTTTAGGGCGACTTGGCTCCATCAGTGAAATAAGTTTTGCATCTCTAGTTTTCTGTTTATTCCAGTTTATTCACGCAATAAAGGCATATTTTATGCGAGGTTTGCACATCACGTGACACACCGAGAGGCATTGCTGTCAGTGGAAAGATTAAATTTTGTAAATGCTCATTGAATTATTCGTAAGGTCAATATGTTGAAGTCAAATGCTAGTAAATTTTGATTCACGGTCAACTGAAGCAGTGACAACTGAAGCAGTGACAACTGAACCACTGGTAACTGAACCACGGCCAACATAACTAGGGACTGACATGAAACCGGGCATGGTAATCTTACAGAACAAGTTTATATAGAATTGGGAAAATAAACCTAATACAAATGAGAAACTTTTTTACTAATTTAGTCCGCAATGTTTTGACTGGATGGATTTCCGAGGTGCCCGCGCCAAGGATAGCTTGTTGCACAGGCCCTGGACCCATCACCCGATCACGCAATTCATAGCGTCGGGCAGAGTTTAGAAGCGATTGTTTTGCGATCGTCAAA
>VOPJ01010337.1:15584-62911 GCA_014673585.1 Semibalanus balanoides | reverse complement strand
CGGCGACGGGACGGGCTCATGCATGGCACCGCTTTCCCGAATGCGGGCCAGTTTGCTGACTCTTGTCACGGCACGCCATCTGGTTGACTGCTGGGAACCGGGGACCGCGGTGACAGGGTGGCTCTGGCTGGCAGTGCTTTCGAGAACCTAACAGCATGTGCTGTTTGATGTGGATGTTTGCAAATATGTTGCGGTTGTTTCCTGCATTCTCTCGGAAATTTATGGCTTACAATGAAAACCAGGGTCTTAAAAATTTAATGCTTCATCAAAGGCTTCTGAGGTCCTTAGGTTACATAGCTTTTTATATCATGTGCAATTTCCATATGGACGAATTAAACCATACAATTGTGTCGCCAGTCTCTCCGTTCTCCACGTGCGTATGACGTGGTGGCCCGTTGCGACCTAGCCGCGCTCGTGCACCTCTGCACTTTCTCAGCGTGGACACGTTTTCCGTGCGCCACGTTCGCGGCGCCGGCCGTGGCTATGCGGCGCAGCAGATGGTCGCGCGTCGCGTGCAGCACGGCTCTAGGAAAGCCGCAGCCGGGCGGCCCCCGACTGGAGCAGCAAAAATGCGGCAGCCGTCGGTCGGCCATGGCGTCACGCGATTGACCATCACCAACCGCAGACGTCTGCTCTCCTTTTCGGGCGCGGCCGTGTCCGTCGCGCGTCACGCTGCCCCGTGGTCATTACGCTCGAGCCCGATATGGTGGGGGCTGGCCCGCTGAACGCTGCGGCCTCTGCAATCGCCGCGACGGGCCGACGGGACGACGGCAGACGGCGTAATTGCAGGCGGCGAGTGGTGGCGCCGTGGCGTGGTGAGAGGCGCGACCTCGCCGTCGGTCAGTCGGCGCGCTTAGGTTGGCCGCCGTTTGGTAGCGGTGCCGGGCTGCAGCGGGCGGTGCCCGGACGGCGCCCGGCCTCCGCAGCCAGGGACGTTGGAGGCCGCCACATGCCCGCCGGCGTACGGCGCTGGGACGGCAAGGATGGTGACCGCATTTCGAGTGATCTTGGTTGCATAACTTTTGTTCTAGTGGGCGATACCGGTGTATGTGCTAGAGTCGGCGGGACTGAGCTGGAACTACGAACAGAAGCGGTAGACATGTAGATTCCATCATTTCTGTAGCATATTTGTTGATCGTTATTCATGAAGAGGCCCTCGCGACCTGGCCGTGGGGTCAGCGACGGAGACGAGAGCGGCGGCGGAGCAACACGTCGCTCGGTCGCGTGACGAGACCGCGCCGCCTTCGCCGCGGGATCATAGCTGTCGTGAGCGGTGTGCGTGCGTGGCATAGCTCATGGTGGGAACGGCGTTCGCTTTCTAGCGGCGCGGAGACGGCGGCGGCGGTGGCGACGAACCACAGTATAACCGAAACGACGCGGCCCCACCAGCCTGCCGCCGCCGCCGCCGCCGCCGCCGCCGCCGCCGCCGCCGCCGCCGCCGCCGCCGCCGCCGCCGCCGCCGCTGCCGCTGCCAGGTACCGTTGTTGTTTATGACGACTAGTCGAACGAACCGGCTCTGTGCCGGCGCCGGGTACCGAGCCGCGCATCAGCGATTCTACCGGCGCCCTGCTCCACCGACATGACTTGCGGAAGCGCGGCAGTGGCGGCAGAGGCGGCAGCAGCGCTGGTGGCGGTGGCAGTAACCGCAGAGGCGGTGGTGGCATTGGTGGCAGAGGCGGCGGTAGAGGCGGCAACGGGAAACGCAGCGGTGGCAGCGATGATGGCGACGGCAGAGGTGTGGCGGCATAAGCAGACATCAGAGGCATAAGCGGCATTAGCGTCTCAATACAAACTGACCCGTCCGCCGGCGGCGGGGCCCGGCCTCGTCCCCGGCCCGTCGCGCCGTTACCGCTTGCCGTTGAGCGGCGCCGCACTGCAGCGACCGTTAGCGCGTCTTAATCGTCGCTGATTAGCCGCCGTCAGTGATTAGTGCACCGGCCGCGCGGCGTGCAGCGCGCCGCAACCGCCGCGGCGCGCCCAACTGCGCCATTCGCGCCGGATCGGCCGGCGTCATTTGCATCAGGGGAGCGGCGACGCGCGTCCGGCGGCGGCGGCGGCGGCGGCGGCGGCGTCACGCACCAAGTACCGGTGACGTCACTCTATCAGCTGATTAATGGTGTCGGTCATGGGCATGGAATGCCGGGTGCCGTCCACTCATTACCGCCTAATGACTAGTAATGAGTCGTGTCTGGTACGGTCACAGCGCGCGCGCTCCTGCTGACCCGGCGCTGGCGACGCCGATACGGCCGATACACAAACACCGCAGGATCGCTGGTGTGGCTAGTGGCTACTGGAGCTTCACTGGGGTGCGACGAGGTCCAATCTTACCAAATGTCGTGAATGCGTAAGTACGGCATGCCGGCGGCATGTGAATTGAGTGCTCAGAATGGCCACTTAGGGAACATCGGCGTTTGCTTTGTCCAAGCTTATCGTTACAAAGGCTCAGTCGGGAGAACGCTAGACTGGAGATCGGGGTGTCCCCGGTTCAATCCCGGCTTTCAAGAGTTCTGCAGGCTGGTGCACCAATGGCGCGCCGTATTACGGCATTTGGTAAGATTGGGTGCGATCATGGCACTTGGTAAGATTTGGCCCAGTACACCATCAGGGTACCAAAGCAATGCACCACCGACTGGCGCCGTCACGGCGACCGATTGGCGCCATCACGGCGACGGTCGGTCGGCCCAGCCAGGGCTCTTTGTACGCCATCCGGACCATCCGGCCCAGTCAGGCCTGCCACTGCCAGAGAGAGACGTTTTTGGCCAGGTTTTGTTTGGCCTTTTTATAGGTGCTGGCGCGATAGCGAGACACGAGACTAGTGAGCGTCGCGGCCTTGAAACCTTAAGTCTCGGGTTACGTGGCCGTCTGTGCGCTCAAGCATCAGGGTACCACCAGGCACCAGGGCACCATGTCGGCACTACCAGGGTCACGCTGTGGTGACCACTTCTGGGCTCCGGTCACTACAGTCGTCACCAATAAACCGCTGAAGCACTACCAGGCCACCATCCGGCACCACTGGAGCATAATGTGGCCTGTGAAGAATCGGCCACGGTAATCAGCCTCCCTGGGCGACAGCGGCGGTGGAGGAGGCCAACTAATCGTTGTCGGTCGGGACGCGGGCGGCCCCACTCCCCGGGCCTCGCATACCATCAGTAGACAGACAGACAGAGACACGGCGCCGCCCCCCGTCCGATCGCGGCGGCAAATGACCGATGCTCTCGGACGCGTCGACGACCGGCGCAACGTCGAACATGGCCGCCGCCACTGCCACACCCTCCACAAGGACCGCCTTCCGCTGCCGGACTCCACCGGACTCCACCGGACTCCGCCGGACTCCGCCGGACTCCGCCGGACTCCGCCGGACTCCGCCGGACTCCACCGGACTCCACCGGACTCCACCGGACTCCACCGAACGCAGCCGGACGCTGGCGGTCACGGAGCGTTTGTTTTCACGCCGTGCCGGGCCGTCGTCGCCGGTCGCCGTGCCGGTCTGCGTGTGTTTGGCGGGCGCAGACAGAAAGTGTCGCCGCTTTGTCGGCCACCGGCTGCCGGCTTGCGTTCACGCTGGCTGTGTTTGTTGCGGCGGCGGTGGCCGGATGGCGGAGGGTAGACGGCGGGCGGCGGGCGACGGATGGCATTGGAGAGTGGCGGTACACACCTGCGTTTGGCGAATTTGGGAAGGCTCTCGCTGGCCAGCCGGGCACTCTCCGCCGCTGGCGGTGTTGCGATTGTGAGCCAGTCGGATTGACTGGCCGCGGCTGGACTGGCCTTTGTGGACTACCACCGCTGTCGGTGGCGGTGTTAGTTTTGCCATAGATTGTCGGGTAGTTTTGGATGTATTGCATTTTATGGAATTCACCGAACAGCACATGTTCCTGCCAAAGCTACCGAGGCCTGGAGATGCCAGTGCTTTTAATACCACTACACTAATGCTCGTTTTCCCACATAATGTACCAATTTTCGAAAGTAAACCAGGAAGACCGTGTCATTGCATGGTGACGCGCCAGCGGGCTCACTACACACTCATGGAGCGGGAATCCCGCGGCGGCTGGTACCACAGACGGCCGTTGGCATTGGCCAGCGTGACGGGTCTGCTGGCACGGAGCGCCGTGCAGGGCCGCTGCGTACGAGCCAGCCCGCGGCGGCGGCGGCCGTGGAGCTGGAGGAGGAGCCGAGCCGAGGTGGCTTTCCTCAGGCCTAATGACGGCCGTCCATCCGCCAAGCCTGGCGTGCGGAGGCGAGTCGAAGTCGAGGCCCGATGCGGCTGGGCTCTGCTCGGCACCACGGCACTCTGCGCCGCGCGAGCCTCGGCCGAGTGCGAGAGAGAGATGAGGATAGCCGGTGCGCCGCGCGGCGATACCGCCAAATTACCACCTGTCGCCGGTAATTTGTGGGCGGTCGCGCGGCACGCCGCCGCCGCCGGCCCACATTGCAGCCAACCGGCCGGGCGGTGGCGGTGGCGGTGGCGGTGGCGGCGGCGGCGGCGTACTGCGCAGTTGGTGCAGTCGGCCGCCATTGCAGGAGCGCCGGCCGGCCAGCAGATCCGGGGCGGGGGCGCCGCCGCCAGCCGACGTGGCACCGCCGCCGCACGGTGGGAAGCCGCCGCTTCGGCTGCTGGTGTGGCGGAAAATTACCCTTCACAGCCGGATGGTGTGTAGGGAAATGCACTACGTAGAGGGTGTTTTCTGTGGTTGAGGTAGTATATTGAGCTAAAATGCACTGATTTAATTGTGCCCGCCGTGGAATGCACTGGGCTATACGTCAGCGAGACGGATGTGGTTATGCGTTTGGACAGCCGTTTCGGTCGCGTGGTATGCACGGCGGCCAGTGTCGGTTTCTTTGTGCTGCGACTCACACGCCTGTGGGGTCTGGGTGAGTCGGGAGGCCGACGCTTTCCGACCATGTCTTGCCGGAACGTCGAACGAACGCAGTTCCTGGTACCCTTCTCTCGATCCTCAGCTACCCGGGGACGTGCCCACTTCTAAGCGGCCCGCAGGACGTGGCCGGCAATCGGGATGCGTCGGAGCGGCATAGTGACCGCCCCCGCGCCGCTCCAGAGCCGCCATATTGCAGTGAGCTGACTGCGACTCGCCTGCTGGTGAGGCCAATAGTGGTGGTGCCGGCCACTCAGCCCGCTCGAGTGAGTGGGGGCGTGTTCAGTGTACATAAATCGGGCCGTTAATGTCCACCGGGCGGCGGCCGGGCGACGTGCAAGGCCGCGCCGCCGCCGCCGCCGCCGCCGCTGCCGCTGCCGCTGCGCCGCCTCGACCTGACTTTCTAACGATTCGTTAATAAATCGTAATCACGACGCCATTATGGATCCACAACAGGAAGCGGCGCCAGCGAGCGCGGCTCGTGGCTGTTTCACTGATAGATCAGGCTGACCGCCCCACGGGGCTGGCTGTGAGGTGGCCGGTCGATATCGGTCTGGGCCGGTCGTAGATCTGTTCCTGCGATGGCTCTCTGCTGTGTCCGTGCTGATGAGGGGACCCGGCGAGCGGTGTGTGATGGGGAGGCAGCTGGCGGGCCCGGAATGACGGACTGACCTCGGTACCGGCATCGCCATCGCTGCCGCGCCGCGCCGCCCCGCCCCGCCCCGCCTCTGGCCCGGCCATTTAAACGGCAGGTGCTTCGGCCACCGGCTGAAGGACTCCACAGTCGTCAGCTTGTTCGGTCAAGGGAACTGCTCGCTGCTCTGCCTCTATTCAGTCATGATAGGGGTGTTCGCAAACAGAACCCAGAACGCCAACCCGGCTTTATTAATGGCTTTCTTACTTGAGGGAAATAAAGGTTAATATACCTAAAAGATAAAAAATGTACGATGAAAGTTATTATCAAATAAATGTTTCAAGTATTCGGAATTGTAATGATATTTTTTACGTTTTACTTTTTCACATTACAATGTACTTTTTCCACCATATTCAATACACTTGTAGGGCCAGCATTTCCTCAACCACACACGTGTACTTGTTTCTTCTAATCGTCGCATCTTCCCCGTCCGGCGGGCCGTGTCGTTTAGACCGTTTGCGCCGTCTCTTGTGTTTGTTGGAAGGCGTGCCGAGATCTGTGTGCGCGGCGCGTCTGCGGTCGGGTGCGCGCCATATCTGCCACATCTGCGCCGCCTATCCGCGCTGCGATCTCGCCGCGCCACCAAGCATTCCAGTCCGGGTGTCGCCGCGCCACCAACAGGATTGTCAGGGAAATTAAAGTGTCGTTACTGATGGTGTGTCGGCGGGAACGGTCGGATCACGGTCGGCTGGAACTGCGCCGCCCCCGTCCCCGCCCCCGCCCCTTCCGCCTCCGCTGGAGCGCGCCAGAGGATGGTCATCACAACTCAGAAGTCACACTTGCCATGGCGCGGATGCGGGAGAAGCGGAGACGATGCGGCACTTGCGGCTCATTATCGTCGGCTGCCAGTTGAGTCGAACTGCACGCTCAGAGTCATGGATGCGACCGCGGCTCGTCGTCTCTAGCGGCTGTGATTACCACACAGGGTAGCTATGCCGCTGCGACCCCATTGGCTGAGTTGTCTAATGACGGCGGCTATACTGGTACTCACAAGAGCAGTCGCGGCCTGTTGTTAAAAGGATAGGCGGGCGGCACCCAGACTGATCATTTTTACAATATATTGAAGAACTACTGTGTAGCGCAAAATGGCTACCACACAATGTTCCAAAATTAATTGGAATAATTCTAGGCAAAAATATTTTCCGTGCAAAAAAAAATATGAAAAGTCTAGAATCATTTCTTGCATCCAATCGGAAACATTGTGTTGGTAGTTCATATTACATCTACGGACTAGTAGTTCGCTCAATTATATTGTAAAATAGTCAGCCTGGGTGCCCGCCCGCCTATCCTTTAATCACAGGGCCGCCGACTGCTCTTGTGATCACCAACATGGCGCCGTCATTAGACAAGTATTCCGGCCAATGCGCCTTCCATCTCTATAGAGTTCAGTGGATTACCATGATAGGGCGCACCAAGCGGCGGCGTGCGGCGGTTAACACGAGAGTGAGAAACCCCGCGACCACCAGGCGGCCTCTTTCCTGTCTCTCCATCGTGCTGCATCGTGTGGGTGCAGACTGGCGAGCGGACGCGGCAACCGCCGCACTTGGCAGCCGGCGCGCCCGTTTCGGGAAGGCGTCCCTGAGCGTCATGTCGCACCAGTTGGCCGCTGTAGTGCAGCACACTGCACACCTGTCTGTCTGTCTGTCTGTCTGTCTGCCCGTGTTGTACGATGTTGGCGGTATGAGGAACAGGTCTGCGGGGCGAGGGGCCCGCCGGTTGTCTGCCCACCCGACAGACATGGTGTAGATGAAGCGATGAAGCCTGGGTGCGTCATACTCCTGTGGGTAAATCCCTCGCCAGGCAATGTATGCAGCTTTTCAAGGCAGTTCACTCGCATGTGGGGAGGACTTTTGCATACGGTTGACTGCAGAAGTGCAGCGGCTAATGCATCCGCCGTGTTAGTGCATAATCTTAGATTTGACACGCCTCGCTTGCCCTGCAAACGGTCTGATTTGACACAGGATTTCATAATGTGTTGACTAGTTGTTTCCGATGTCGCCTCTTCTCTGGCCGCTCTCGCGTTGCGTTTTTGCCCGACGAATCGAAAGAAACATGTCGCAAAAACCAGGTAGCGAGGAGAGAGCCGACGCCATCTTAGCTGCCATCTCACCTAGTGGCTTGCGGGGGACTTTGAGCGGCTGGCTTGGTCACTACCGCCAGGACGTAGCCACCATTTTTTCTCGGGGGGGAGGGACGTCAGTGGAATAAACAAATTTTGATCTTCAGCCATATTTTGCTGACGGGAGGGGAGAGGGTGCAGGGGGTCGAGTCGTCAGATAATCCTATTATATCTAGTGTAAATTTGTTTTGCTCAGAGGGAGCATGGCCCCCGTGGTCCCCCCTTGGCTATGTCCCTGCCAACCGCAGACGTATGCATGCAGGATGGGGTGGAGCCGGCGTCAACCGCACCCGTGTAGAGGGTTTGAATACCTGGCGATGAGACCGGTATCGACGTGGCGGCGGTGCGCCGCTCCGTTTACGGCGTCTGGCTGCTGGAGACTGGGTTGGCGGCGGATCGGTCGGGACGCACCGGGACGCACCGGGACACACCGGGACACACCGGGACACACCGGGACACACCGGGACACACCGGGACACACCGTGACGGGACGCACCGGGACGCACGGACGCACCGGGACGCACCGCGGACACACCGGGGACACCACCGGGACACACGGGACACACCGGGACACCACGCGGGACACACCGGGACACACGGGACGGGACGCACCGGACGCACCGGGACGCACCGGGACTCCACCGGGACGACCGGGACTTGCTGGTATGTATGTACCGGACTTGCTGGTATTGCAGTGTACCGGGACTGACTGGTATGTTGTACCGGACTTGCTGGTATGTATTGTACCGCGACTTGCTGTATGTTAATCTACTGGTACTTGCTGGTATGTATGTTACCGGGACCTGCTAGTATGTAACCGCGGACTTGCTGGTATGTATGTACAGGACTGCTGGTATGTATGTACCGGACTTGCTGGTATGTATGTACCGGGACTTGCTGGTATGTATGTACCGGGACCTGCTGGTATGTATGTACCGGTACGCACTAGGCCACGCCCAGCTCGAGCTGACCTGCGCGAGCTACCTGTCCTACTGCGCGCCGATCTGTGTTTATCAATGAGTGCTGATCGATCATTGGCAGCGCCCCGGGCGGCGGTCGTCCTCCCCGCCCGAGATCAGACCTCCCGCAGAGGCAGCAGCGCAGACCTCACCGCAGACGGCCGGAAAAATCAGTGAAAACTGACTGTCATTTGTGGAAAGGTTTGGGATATGTGCCATGGAGAAGCAGCACACATAATGTTTTCACTTATCGGAAGATTCCGGAGACTGGAGATTCGAGGGCTTCCAGCTGATCTATAGCCCTTTTGTGTTGTTTGTTAGGTTTGATCAAAACTTTCCCAAAAATGTGTAGTAAGTTTCGTCGATTTTCGTTATCACTGTTCCACACAAGCTGTTGGCCTCCAGAAGTTCAGCTGGCTCCTCTCGGCTGCCGACTTTCGTCTGACCAGACGCGATGACACCTGTGACCGTGTCATCAGGTCACGTGACAGGTGTCTGCTCCGGTAACCCTGCGGCGGCCAGTGGCCTGCCTGCGCTGCTGGCGGCGACCACGTCTGGTGACCCCGTCACCTCTATGGGCGTCTCTGTCGGGTCGATGGCCGCCGAGGCGCCAGGCCCGCTCGGGCAGAAATGATAGCTCCGAGCGGTAGTTTTCCGTGTTTTTCTGTGTCATGTTGATTAATGTGTCTCCGCGCGGTAATGGCGAACTAGGAGAGCACTGGTGGTATGGGAACGGGATACACGCGGCGGTGAAAGATAGCGGAACGCCCAAAATGAAATGACGGAGAGACGCGTAGTATGTTGGGTGGCAGTTGCTCCTAATCATAGGCGTAGGAGCGCGGGGGGCCGCGGGGGCCTTTTTGTCCATTTTCGTGTGCTAAAAATACAATCAGCATTTCATTTCGTTTTACGAATTCAAAAGCGCAGCATATTTGCGAAGACGAAAGAAGCTCAAATATGCATAGAAATCTCGCGTAGAGGGATTAGGTTCCCCTCAAGACGAGATCGAAGTTTCGCTGGCCCCCTCACTTTTCTTCACTTCCTACGCTTCTGTTCCTAATGGTGATGGTGTGATTGTTTGACCCGAATTCCACGCTGTGCAGATGAACGACTCATTGTTGAGTAAACATGCCAGTCTTCTTGAAATACGCACAGCCAATACTATCGCCACATCACCAATGCTGCGACTGTCGACGTGCTTCTCTCTCTCTCTCTTATCATTTCTGCTATTATGACGTGTGCTGTCGTACATGGGCGACCAACCCATAGCGGTGACGCCCGGACGGCCAGCATTATGTTAGTTTTGGATCCAAGTGTTGATGGATTGTACCCGCTGCTGGCGGGTTGATGACGTGCCTTCTGTCCGGAGTGTGACATACAATCGACATGAGCGGCAGCAGCGCGATGCACGCATACAACACATTGCGTCCGTTCGGCTCTGATTGGAGAGAAAACATTCGGCTGGCTCCGGGAGCCAATCTGACGTCATGGTTCGAAGGAGGAGCGCTGGACGACGACGACGGCCACTGCGGCTGGACGACGACGACGACGGCCACTGCCACTGTGGCTGGACGACGACGACGACGGCCACTGTGGCTGGACGCTGGCGACGGCCGCTGTGGCTGGACGACGACGACGGCCACTGCGGCTGGACGACGACGACGGCCACTGTGGCTGGACGACGACGACGGCCACTGTGGCTGGACGACGACGACGGCCACTGTGGCTGGACGCTGGCGAGCGCCGATTGGCGAGATGACAAGGACCAAAGTCTCAAACCCGACCCGTCCCGCATCGGTACTAACCAACGCTCCACGTTGGTGTCATTCGGTATATCCGCGCGCGTCTTGCCATGGTGTGCAGAGAAACGCACCACGTATAGAGTATAGTATTGCTTTGTATGTAGCGTGTTGTGGCTGAGGTGGTGTTGCGCCAAAACGCCGTGAATCAAGCCGTGTGAGTCGTGAGCCGGTAAGCTAGTGAGCAGTGAGCTAATATGCCACAGACTGGACCTGCCTCTAGACCGGCTCGGTCCTCGCCACACCCAACACTCCTCGTCCTCGGCCCTGGACCGCGCACCGTGGCCGCGGCGAGGCCTTGGTGGCCGCGCGGCGAGGCCCATCTGCAACGTGCCAGTTCACAGAAGGAGCCGGCGGCGGCGGCTGCTGAGTCTGACGTCAGCAGTCCGAGGTCGCAGGGGCGCCGCCAGGTGGCCTGCCGCCGGGCCGCGCGACCGGCGAAAGCGGCGAAAGCCCGCCGTCTGGGCGCCACCGACGCGGCTATTGTGACGCGGCGGCGGCGGCGGCGGCGGCGGTGGTGACGCAACTCGGCGGGACGGCCGGCCGGCGCCGAGAATGATTATCCGGCGTGCGGCCGACTACGCACCCCGCACGCACACACGCACACGGCGGCGGCGGCGCATCTGAGACGGCGCGGAATGGGCGTCACGCGAGGAATCCAAGCCGTGACGTCATCATCGTCTGTCAGCTGGAAGGTGGCGCTGGCAGCGCTGTGAGGATTCGATAATCGGACATCGGCGACTGCCGTGACGGCGGCGGGTGTCTGATTAACGAGTGACGCCGTCCGAGCGATGACTGCCGCCTGCCGCAGGGCCCGCCGCCGCCGCCGCCGCCACTATCGCGGGCATCGCTAGATGATGAGCACTTTGACAGGGCTCGTTTCATAACCGGACGCGACCGGGCCTGGCCTGACTTCGCTGGGCAGTGGCCACGCAGGGTCTTATCGTTGTCATGGCATAGTGGTGAATCGGCGCCTCGAACTGACCTGGGCACAATTTTATCAAGTGCCGTGATTGCACCCACTTGGTAAGATTGGGCCCTGTAAAGCGTTTTTTTATCTTGGCTTCGGCGATAATGCGATGGCACTAGCGGATCCAGGGGAGGGCCAATCCGGCCATGACCCCTTCCAAATACTGCTTACATCGGAGCAGTATTAACACATTTCCTGGTATAAAATACAATATAAGCCACTTTCACCGAAGGAAGTTTGTTTTAAATCAGCTATCAATGCATAATCAGGCGGAATCCGATAAGTTTTCATATTTTGTTGAGAACTGTTTGGAATTTGACCCTTCCAAAGCGCCGTTCTGGATCCGCCAATGGCGATGCGATGTATTGTTTGCAAACCAAATTCCGCCATATGGTTGTCTTATCTATGGCCCTGTGTTGAATCATACGGATGATGCGCTTGGTTTGATGAGGGCAAAAACAAAACTCTCGAAAGTTTGGCTGTGATTCGCCCCGTCATCCTGCGTTCGCAGCAGCGAGCTAGCTCTCAAGGCGTCGCACACACTCCTACTCTCTAGGATGCCTGCCACGTGGCATGGGACGAAGAGACTGCGTGTTGGAAGGCACCATAGGCGGATCCAAAACGGGTGTTTTTGGTCAGTTGGGGGGGGGGGGCGAGTACAAAAAGTATCGCACAATTCTGAAAACTCATCGGATTTCGCTTGCTTATGGATCAGTGACTGATTTTAAACAAACTTTCCTTTGTAGAAGTTGTTTATATTTTATCCCAGGAAATGTGTCAAATTTTGCCCTATTGCTCCCTATGCTATATAGAGTTCAGTGATTGCTCCCGCTAGATTCGTCGTTGTGAACGTCATCAGCCGCCACCGCGCCTCCGCTGCCTTTACCGGCGGTGCCTACTGTCCTACAAGGCGTCGCTATAGGATTATACGGCCTTTGTTCTGTCTGCTGATAGCGGTCCCGGTCAATGTGTGTGTGTGTGAGGGGGGAGTCTGCGTATAGCAGTGTCTTGCCATTGTTACGCAATCAGCCGACCGTTAGTTGCACCCCCAACAGGCGGTCTGCGCCGCCGCGCCGCGAGCGCCGCGAGCGCCGGCGCGCGGCCGCCGCCTCGCCGTCTGTCGCGGCCGAGGGGCACGCCAGAGGGGGCGGGGCGGGGCAGGGCAGCGGTCACCGGCCGGCCGGCCGTAGGCGGCGGGTGGGTCATGTAACGTGCTTTAGCCGCCAACTGGCCGGGCGTGGCGGAACGGTGGACAAGGGCGCGCCCAGGTCAGCGGACTAGGGAGGCGGTGGCCAGAGGCGCGCCCAGGCCAGCGGACCAGGGAGGCGGTGGCCAGAGGCGCGCCCAGGCCAGCGGACCAGGGAGGCGGTGGCTAGAGGCGCGCCCAGGTCAGCGGACCAGGGAGCGGTAGGCCAGCGGACCAGAGAGAGAGAGACTCGGTCTAAGCACAGAGGTGCGCTCATCAATCTTTGGAGGTTGTGTGGAGTGTACCTGCACAGGTCCGGGATATTACAACACAGGCTGTAGCGGCTGGCGAGACCGGTCGTGCGTCTGGAGTTGCGGCGCGGTGTTGGGCCTGGTCTGCGCGACTGCTGACCAAAGCTGCTGTGCTGCTCGGGGCCGGCGGGTCTGGACTCTGGGGGTCTTGGTTTCGGCGTTGTGTCAGCTGACCAGGCATCGCTGACAGCTCGCACAGTCGTACCACCGTACCCAGAACCCGCTGCTCTAAGCAGGAGCGGGGCGGGTACTGCCTGGTACCCCCACGCCCCTCTGGTTCACAAGGGGGAGTGTCACTGCAACCGTCTGACCCAACCGGGTCCGCAGCAACAGTAACTGTAGAAAACGCAGCAGCCGCAGCAGCGCCGAGCCGCAGTAGACGCAGAGCAGTAGACAGCAGCCGCCGCAGCAGCGCCGAGCCGCAGAGTAGCGCAGAGACGCAACAGCTAGCCGCCGCATGCAGCCGCCGAGCCGCAAGTAGACGCAGACGCAACAGCAGGCCGCCGCAGCCAGGCCGAGAGCGCAGTAGACGCAGACGCAACAGCAGCCGCCGCAGCAGCGCCGAGCCGCAGTAGACGCAGAGCAGTAGACAGCAGCCGCCGCTCAGCAACAGAGGCACTAGCGGTGGTGGCGGCGCTGCGACATGTGTGCCGTCGCGTACGGTCGTTGCCCCTCGCTTCCCTGCACGCCACGGCCACTGGAGGCCACAGTGGTCGTGGTCGTGGCGTTCGATGGCGTCCGCCGGCTTTGGGCGGCCTCCGAGCGTGGAGAAGCGCGCCGTCGTGTGCGGCGGGCGGCGGCGGCGGCCGCTCGGCGGGCGGCGGCGGCGGCCGCTCGGCCGCTCGGCTTTGTCCGCTACTGACGGCGGCGCTCGACGCTGATTAGATTCGGCCACGGCCGGCGGCGCGGCGACCGCGATACGGCGGCTGCGTGGAGGCCGCCGGCGGTCGTCCGGAGGTCGTCTGGCCGCGGTCTCTGTCTCGCCTCCTCCTCACGTCTCGCCACGGCGCGGCGGCGGCGCGGCGGTCGTCTGGGGCGGCCGAGGCTGTGGTGGACGGTGTCCCGGAGGAGTGAGGGAGGGAGTCACCGGGCAGAGGCAGTCGCAACAAAGGCAGAGGGAGAGGTGGCGGGTCCGGTACCGGTGGCCAGTAGAGTTTCAGAATTCTGGTCACGGCCGTGACTGAAGCTGCGACTGGTCAGGCTAGCGCTGTAGGGTTAGCGTTGCAGCGTCGTGACCAAAGCTGTGACTGCTCATTCCGTGGCCGTGACTAGACTGTCACCCAATATTCCGTTTTGTCACCTGCAAGTCTAGTGGTCAGGTGGCTGGAGGACACTGTCATTGGACGGTAGAGACTTGAGAGACGCTCGAGAGCGACGCGAGTCACGCGGAATAAGGAGAGCTTCACAGCTCACTTTGCTGGCGACCCGGCCGCTCTGTCGTTTGGCCTGCTCGATCGAGCAGTGGCTGTTTGTGGAGAGAGAGGGGACGGATTGAGCCGGTCACCGAACGGCAGCGCTGTGGAGGCTGCAGCGTCGCGACCTGGGATGAGGCTGAGGTCTGACCTGACCTGACCTGGCCTGACGTGGCTTAAACAGACCGATCTGACCTGACTTGGAACAGGTCTGATTTGACCTAAACAGATCCTACCTGGCCTGACCTGACTTGAACAGATCTGATCTGACCTTAGCAGATCTGACCTGGCCTGGTCTGACCTGACCTGAACAGATATGATCTGACCTGACCTGAACAGATCTGATCTAACCTGACTTGACTTATACATCTGACCCGAATCGCGCCCGTCCAGGCATTCAGCCCCCCCCATCTCCAGGTCCTTCAGCTGCCCCCACCTACCTCGACGTACCCCGATCGACTGGTGCTCACGCCGTCCTTGACCTGGCCTGCATTAGTACAGCGATTCGGCGCCGCACACCCCGCCTCGTCTGGCCGGCACGATCATCACTTGGGGCCGACCGACTGGCGCCATCACGGCGACGGTCGGTCGGTCGGCCCAGCCAGGGCTCTTTGTACGCCATCCGGACCATCCGGCCCAGTCAGGCCTGCCACTGCCAGAGACAGACGTTTTTGGCCAGGTTTTGTTTGGTCTTTTTATGTGCTGGCGCGATAGCGATAGACACGAGACTAGCGAGCGTCGCGGCCTTGAAACCTTTAGTCTCGGGTTACGCGGCCGTCTGTGCGCCATTTTGTATGCACAGTCGAAGCCCGCTGGGTAAAGGGGGAGATCTGGAAACGCGCTGGGAAACGTGCGCGTGGTAATGGCTGCGGCGTGCGTTTCGACGTGGCGGTGCCCGCGCTATGACAAAGCGGACTGCCGGAATTATCCCACTGATCGGATGGGAGGGCCTTTCCACGTAGACTGGAGGGAGAGCTCGCTCGCGGGAGACGCACATTGGTGTTCAGCGAACACCAATGTGTTCACTGTTCGACTGTATAGGCACCATGATACTGTCAGCGGTCGGAGGGGATCCGCAACATTTTTTTTTTCTCGGACGAGGGTGAATTTAAAAAAGGTTCTGGTCTGAAAAGCCTGAATGCGTCGGACGCAGATGCGGCTGTATTTGTGGATATAGATTGTAGGCTGGGCAGGGAGCACCCGGAGCAGCTTGGCGATGCAGCTGCTGGGGCCTCCTGGAACATATCCCGCTAGAGGATGGGCCGTGCTCTTTGTTGGTCCGCGCTCATCTTTACTGCCATCAGTTGATTAACACTACTGTGGCCACGGTGACTTCCAGACTGTTATTTTTGACTGCCAGAGAGCTGTCATTCTACTCTAATTTACAAATCTGTTCAATATATCACCGAAGTTGGATTATATTTCCTGAGTAATTTTTTTGGTAAATTTTCTGAAAAGGTGTGTGCGCTGCTACGAAGATCACCGTCTATCTAGCTTCTAGGGACTGCACATAACTGGCGACTCTCCGTCAAGCGCACGCTCGTTCAGCCTGCACACATACTGCGACCGTGCCGTCTGCAGGTGCCGGTGGCGAGCTCGACCATCCCGACTCCGTTCGATTGATGGGGCAGTCGGCCTGGCGGCGCGCGATGCCGGGCCAGGTCGGTCCGTTTGGCGATTGTATCCCGTCTGGGCCGGCCCGGCTGGCGCCACCGCGACTGATTCCCATCCGGCTGTGCCTCGCCGCCGGGGGAGAGAATGTGCTGCCAGCAATGACACTTATTCGTTGCGAAATTGCCGTTTGATCCATGCAAATCGCGAAGGCGTATTCCTGGAACGCTACGTCGAAAACAAAATAATTAAAACTCAGTCAATCGCAGTCTTGCAAACATTGGAATTGGGGTATACCATACGTGCTGTTTACTGGAGCATGAGTCAACAGAAAATCGTAAAGGTCAGTTAGATTTTGAAGTCATTGCATTGAACTCAATACAGTGTATTGTTTGGTCTGTGTTTCGGAGATTGTCCGCCAGGGGCGCTGGTGTGCGGTGTGCGCTGGGCCGCCGCCGCCGCTTGGCAGTTGGCAGGCTGACAGGTCAGACGGGGCCGGTGACGGGTGTGGCGAGATGGCGGCTCGCGGGGGGGAGGGGGCTGGCGATGACTTTTACGACCGTGGTTGTTGGTCGCTGCTGCGGCTGGCGGCGGTGGGTTGGCGCGGCTGCAGACCGGCAGCAGCGGACGCCATAGAGGGAGCAGCTACACAGCACCATATGATACCGAGCTGAGCTCAGCGGTCTGTCGAGTGACATGGAGATAGGCCGGACGCTGACCACCGTCTGCGACGTCTGGGTCGGCTCTTTGGTCGTATTTGTTGATGTTAACGCGAGCATCACTATGTGGTGTCTTGGGTAGGCTGGGGGGAGGGGGTCGAGTCTCACCTTCGTACTGTGGAGATGGGTCACAGGGTCTGCTAGGACTGCTATCATTGTTGACAATGCTGACAGCATTTATCTGGTGTAGTCTGTGAACTCGACGAGCGGCTCGCCTCGTCTGACTTCTGGGCTCCTCTGTGGGCCGGTCTGAGTTGCTGGGTTCGAGCCCCTGAGCTGCGAAGAAGTCCTTAGTTTGACTCGATTCCTAGCCGGCCTGACTGGGCCGGCTGCGTTTGACTTGGTTCAGCCGTGCCGGCCAGCTTAGTTTGACTCAGACCTGTATCCACCTGCTGAGTTTGACTCGGCTCGGCTCAGTCGGTTCGAACTAAGCCGATATCCCAGCCGCCCCCAGCCGCCTCCCAGCCCGGCCCGGCTGACCCAGCTGTAAGCGTCTGGGCCCTGTCACGTGACCCGCTCTTGCCTGCCGTCGGTGGAGAACACGTGACCTCATGTCATCAGTCGCCCATGAAAGGCGACGGCCAAGCGGTCGTCAAAGCTGCAGAGGCGACGCCAAGTCGCAGTTCCACTAGTCGACAGCTGCACTTGGGTGGCTAACCACCACTGTTCTGACAGAATCTGCCCCTCTCGCGTCTCGCCGCGCTGCGACCCGCCACGCTACGACGCGCCACCTATTCCTTGAACCATCAGCCATCCCTCCTCATCTCTAACGTCCCCCTCCGCCACCCTCACCGCAGAAATGCCAACGTCAGCGCGACGCGGTAGTAAAGCGGACCGTAAAATGAGAACCGCCCGCCCGCCCCACCTGGCACGGCACGCAGCCCCACCGCAGCCGGCCGGCACGGGGTGACCTCTAGTGGCCGCTGCCGCCACCGCCGCCGGCGGGGCCGGCCTCTTCCCGGAACCGGCCGGTGACACGTCTCGAGCGTGAGGGCCCCGCGGGCGGCCGGCCCGTCGCATGGGCTGGGTAAATAAATGCGCCGCGCTGCTGCACGACCGTCCTGCATTGCAGCCGAGGTCAAACGAGTCGTTATGGCAGCGGCGCTTGTTTACAGAGCAGATAGGCTTACACGAGTTATGAGCGGTGGTCTGCGGCGGTGGGGCGGTGTAGGCTGGCGGTGGCGCGGTGGAGGCTGGGCGCGGCGGTTTGGCTGGCAGTCACAGACTGAGACGCGACACAGCCGGACTTGGCAGATGACATCTCTCGGGCCACGTTCGGTACACGGTGCGGCGCGGCGGCGGCAGACGGCGTCGGGATTGTATCGCAGACGTGGCCACATTTACATTGTCAGTTCCAGTCACAGAGCAGCAGTCTCCGGTGCGAACACATTTGCAAGTGGTGCATTTATTAAGGCGCAAAGGCGGCTGGTTATAGGTGGAAATTTATGAAGGCAGCAAGAGGTCCAACCAGTTTGTGTTTGTCGTGGTGTTCAGTATTTCGTTTGTTTATTTCTTTCGTCTGGCATCCGATTCGGTTGTGACGTTTCCCCGACCTGACCAGCGCGCTGGCAGGTTCGAGGCAGATGCTGGTCGGGTCGGGCGGCGAGACAGGATGGAGACAGGACGAGACGGCATCAATCGACAGGCGTCGCTCACCGCCCTGAGGCCGACTGCGGCCCCGCCCCCGCCCCCGCCCCCGCCGCCGCCTCCGTCCGACAGAGGCGATTGAACGGATGGCACCAGCGGCTCCGCCCTCTCTCCTCCCCCGTCCCCATCCCGTTCGCCGGGGCTGCCGTCGCCGTTCCTGCTGCCCAACAAAGAAAACCGCCGTCGGAAAGCTGCACCGCAAACGGCAACGCCGCGCCACGTTCGCGACGGCCGGCTGGCCGCGGCGGCCGCCAGCCGCGCCGAACGGGGTCAACGTGGCGCGACTGCGGCGCTGGCGGCGCGGCGCGCGCGGTTGCGGCACCGCCGCCGCGGGCGGCACGGTCCGCGGCACGGCACGGCGCGGCGGTCGCAGCAAGGCCGCGCAGGTGACCTCGCGGCCGCTGGACGGATGTGATGGGGACGGCGGTATCAGTTACGCTGCTACTGCGGTACGTGGTAGTGGCCGGACGCCAGCGCGGTCCTGCCGGGCTGAAGTTCGGTTAGCAGCGCTGCGCGGTGAGGTCGCTCATAGACGTCCTTTGTCTGGGGACTGGGACAGCGACGCCGGCTGTCACGACTTCACTGGCGCAGCAGAGAGGTTCGGGGAAGGATTTCTTCCGCGTTGGAGCCAGACGTTGTCTCGATGTCAGCGAGTGTGGGGCGCACCGCTGCACCGCTGGCTGCAAAAGGCGCGTCTGCAGGAGGGTTTCAGAACTAGTGTTGATAGTCTCGAGGCCATTTATTCCCGGTGACAGAAGCCGTTTCCGCCATTATCTGCTGTCAAGGACTGGAGAGATAATGATTTCTACCACCGAGAGGTCTTCTAACAAGGTGGCGAAACTTTGTATTTCAGCCAAGTTGATGTCCAAGTCAGTGCAATTCTAAACCTCAGCCCGTGTAGAATGTTGCAGAGCGCGGCCGCGGTTAATTCACGTGTTCCCGGGTGGACTTTGCGCCTGCCGTCTAATATTTATGGCGTACTTGTGGTGCGGCTTCCCGCGCTGTGCGACTCGGTTCTGGCCGCGGCCTATACCATTCGCCATTGACGGCAGGCAGCGGCGGCCGGCGGCAGCGGGCATCACAGCCCTGGTGTCGAGCCGAGGCCGTAACGGCGCCGTTACGACGTTACGGCGCTGCGGCACGGAGCGGCCGCGTGACACGCTCCGTGCAGGCCGCGCCCGACGCCGCCGGCAACGCCATTGACGTCATCGCGTTGCCATAGCGACCGAGGGCCGACGACCGGCCGGCCGCGGCTGCCGCCGTGCGGGCTAAACCGAACCAGGCCGACCGAACGCCGCCCAGCACATACGGCGGTCACGTGCTGGATGAGGGACGAGGGTGGGATGGTGGGACCTAGAGCAGAGGAAGGAGGCACTAGTCGTATCTGGTCCAGTCGACCACACCAGTCGATTTCAGACCAAAGGAAATTTGCAGCAATCATATCCTACACAGAGGATAGAGATGTATATTGTATAGCTATTATAATATATCCAAATGCATGGCGATGGTAGTGCCCATTGTTTGCAGTATCGATCAATGAAGTGCGTATTTGGAATGCAAGTCAAAGTTGCTGGAGTCGTTTTGCTATCACATTTTGCTGGTAACCGCGGGACGGTGGTGCGCTTGTGAATGTCACAGCGCCGGGGCATACAATACACTACAGTCTACAATCATGGCCATTGGACACAGACCGGTCTCAGCTCAAGTTAGAACGCGATGACGAGATAACGGGGCTTTCCACTGGACACTGGACGTGCCTGTCTCTCTGCAGTCTGCGCTGGAGTGTATCATACCGACGGTTTCTGGATCTTTAGTACTCAGCACGCTATCACCAGATGTATCAACGCTAACCCGGTCTGCAGGTGCAGCGACGCGAGGATCCCAACTCCCAAGATCCCACATCGGACGCGCGCTACCGACGTACCCTGTGCCCTGAGGGAGGATACTCCTCGGCTCCCTGAGCTGTCACACCGAACCTTTGTAGCGAGGAGTGGGAACAGGTCAGCTCTGCTGTCAGTTTGGCAGGGGCAGCACTGACCCCCGCCATACTACGGTTCCCGTGACCCCTCCGCGGAACATGTTCACTACCTGTGAACAACAGCTGTCGGGCGGGGAGGGGCGGGTATGGTGGATGTCAACATTCCCATTGACCTGGGTAATCGATACGACCTCAGGCAGTGGAGGTGAGTCGTCTGTTTTCTGTAGCTCTCAGCTGCCCCGTCCGTCTATCTGTACTCTGTAGCCTATGCATACCTATCTAAGTATGTTTGACCAGTGCACTGGTCAAACATACTTAGATGATATATACTTATGATATATGATATACTTGGAGATAGATAGATAAACATACTTACAACCACTGCAGTGGTTGCCGGCTATGCCGATGTATGCGATTGTGTAGTGAATCACGTGCGACACGCATATCTAGCGTACCAATCTCACGGGTCCCCCTCTCTCTGTGTTCACAGCTGTCATCAGATGACGCGCCGGACGAGAAGCGGTGTAAGCTGGAGGAGCCGGCGGGGGCGCCGCCGCCGCCAGCTGCCCTGCTCTACCCGCCCGGTCTGCTAGACCCTGCGCTGCTCTACCGCTGGCACGGCTGGCCGTACGTGGCGGCACTGCCCCGCCTGCTGCCGCCCCCGCCCGCCGCCGCCCCCGCCCACACCATCACCAAGGAGACGGCGCACTCGTGAGTACAGGGTGGGCTGACGGGGCTCGGTCGGGTTGTGTTGTGTAGCAGATGGCTGCTTCCCAAGCTTAGGAGGAGAAATTCCGAGTTGCGCTAGGCAAAGCGGAGTCCAAATAAGCTTCTAGACACGCTAGTACCCGGCTTAGGGCGGATGCTTTGCCAGCCGGGCCTGCGGCTCGGAAAGCTGCAGCTCTAGCCGGTCTCCACCGCTCGTGACTCTCAGCTCTCTACTGAAGAACGGCTGGGTTGTGTGCCGAAGCGGCCACGCTGCGTTTACGGGGTGTTTTTCCACTGCACCGCTGTGCCGGCTGCTACCACAGCCTCGGGCGATCGTTTGAGCAGCCGCCTGGGCGCCGCGCCGGCCCGTCTTTCTCACCGAATGGCTGGACGACGGCACGGGTACCTTGTGGCTGATCAGATACGATCAACCATATATGGCATACGGTAGGCTGAGACAGATCTGCATCGGCTGATATGGCGACATTATAGGCCTGTTCCCGTGGTTTGTTGGAAATGAGACAGACGGCACTGACAGGTGATGAATGATGATGTGCTGGCATTGTGGATTCCGAGTATGATGGTGTGATACTTGGTGACGTGAGTGTCAGTCTGTGACGTGCATGGGAGGGTGTGTGGCTGCCTTCCGTGACTGGTTCTGAAGCTCCGCCGCTGGCCGCTGGCGTGGTGGGATGCGCAGTGAATGTGGAGCGCCGGGTTGTCTGGCCATCTCTGTCGTCCGCTGCATGCTGTATGTGTTGTGTCGGTCATTATGGGGCTATCCACTCATCTGTTCGTGTGGTGTGCGGGCCGCGGCCTGGTGATCGCCGACGGGCTGTCTGGGTAGCTGGCCGACGTCCTGTCTACTTGGCCAGAAAGCTTTGGAGGAAGGAAGAATGGAGTTATGGATTAGTGAAAGTTGTTTTTGTCGCCAAAAATGTGAACTGACACTGCAACAATTTGCACAAGGTGTGCTTGTCAAATAGTGTGTTGGATATCTGCATGGATCCTGGCGTTTTGTCCGAAGTTTATATTTGGTAAGTTCTTATGTGTTCCGTAAGTTGGAGTTAGATTTCGCCACCTTTGTGATTACGGAGGTGAGGCAGTGACCTTCCGTTAGCAGCAGCATCACCAGAGCTGATAGCTCGCCATTCATCGCTCCACCGCAGCGGTGGAGCGATGAATGGCGAGCTATCCAGCGGCAGCGGCTGCCGCTGGTTCCTCGAACTCAGCCTCTGCGGTCTGCAAATGTGCCGCCGCTGGTGGGATGATGTGGCCGCTCGGCAGGATCATTGCTGGGGCTGGGACTTACTCCACGCCGCCCTACACCACTTGAGTTGAGCTGTAGTTTTCGACTCTCTAGCTCCACACGTCTCAGGAGTACATGAGTCGGCTGCTCTCCAGCTTGAGGTGTCTCACGCTGTCCCAGGAGTGCCTGATTCTGGTGCTGTGCTACGGAAGGACTCGTCCATCCAACATCCAACACATCCAACATCCAACTCGACTCGCTGTCTTTGCTCGTCCAGAGTTGTTCGTCTCCACGTCGCACCGCCGCTCGGCTTTGATGACAGCTCTACACGGCCTGTCAGGTGTCCGTGGCTTTAATGACAGCTCTACACTGTCTGTCAGGCGTCCGTCACCGATGACGTCATTCGTGTCGCTCTGTCATCCCGGTGGTCTCACACGTGACTGGTGTCTGCGTTTGTCACTATGAGTCGCCCGGACTCTCCGAGTGGGGTGATCTCAGGGGACCGGCTGGTGGCGCGCTGATAACGCAGCCAGGCCGCCGCCTTGGCTGTCTTGACCAGTCGCTCTGCCAGAAGCGGTTGTCACTACTGCTGGTGGCAGTAGCGGCGGTGGCGGCGGCCCACGCAAGACAGCGGTGGTCGTTCTCAGCCAGCCAGCCGGCCAGCGCCAGTGGCCCGCCTGGGACGGAGCCATTGGCCGCCGCCGCTGGCCGTCAGACAGCCAGCCAGCGTCAGTGGCCGCCGCCAGCCAGCCAGCCAGCGTCAGTGGCCCGCCTGGGACGGAGCCATTGGCCGCCGCCGCCGCCGGCCGTCCGTCCGGTCTTTGCCGGCCGTCCCGGCCGTCGTTGGCGGCGGCTCTGCGAGCTATAATAGTCGGCCGGCCGGTTCTGGGAACAGATTGAGCGGCGGTCGGCTGACTGCCATTGAGCGTGTGCCCGTCCGACCGCAGCTGGGTGCCAGTCGGCCGAGCTGCTGAAAGAAGCCGGCCAGGTGGGGCTCAGCTGGGCCGCCGTGGCCGGGAGGCCAGCCAGGATGCCCCCGAATGTTTCTCTCAGAGGAGGCTATTGAGAGGAGATGCCGGCAGGCCGCCCTGTGCAGGGTGATAATGGGCAGGATCCGTAGCGCTCGAGATGCGGCGCCGTCGCTGAAAGACGAGGCGGTGTGTATTGATCGGCGCTTGGAGCATTTTAAATACGGCTATATCCGGACATTCACTGAATTCCATGCGTCCAGCTCCGTCATAGCCTTTCATGGAGCTTGTCTTGGAACTTCCCATCAAGATTGATGACAGGACAGGAAGGACAGTGGGGCGGATGAAATAAAGTTGCTTAATCGTATTTTTGCTGCTATTGATGAGCAGCAGGTTTCACTGTTGATTTTGGTACGTGTTCGCGAAGTATAGCCTCTCTGCTGAGTCTGAGTCTCCCCGGGTCTATAATTGTGACGATATGCAGCTGGGAGGGGACGCTGGCCGCTGTTGATCAGAAGAGGGTCTGACAGGCGGGCAGGATGGGACAGACGCCGCCGCCTTACGCCGCCACTGTCTGACGTCTCGGTCCTCCGTCCTCCTCTCCGTCGGTGGCACCGTGAACGGCTGCTTTGTTCTCTCCGACTGCCTGTTCTCCAGCTGCTGTCTGGTGGGCAGCTGATTGAGCTGTTTGTGAGCCGGTGACCGGCGACCGGCCGACCGGTCCTCACGTCAGGCTGTGTATGTCATTTGTCTTCCACTTGTCTTCGTCCGCTATTTATCCTCCGTCCGTCGGCCGAACGTCTGACGAATGTCTGCAGCTCGTCTGCAGCTCGTCTGCAGCTCGTCTGCAGCTCGTCTGCAGCTCGTCTGCAGCTCGTCTGCAGCTCGTCTGCGGCCCGTCTGCCGTCCTGCCCCTCTCCTGCCTCCCGTCTGTCTCCCGTGTGTGTGTCTGTGTGTGTCTCAGATCTGCCGTGGCAGCATCTGTGTCTATCTGTATGTGAATATCTCTGTGTGTGCCCGAACAACCGTCCGTCCCGACCAATCCCGTCCCGTATCTCTGCTCTGAAACGCACGCAGCTTCGTTCTGGCGTCCCTGTCCCCCGGGATCGATATGTGTACGGAACTGGACCTGCTGATAGCCGTATGTCTCCTGTGTGACTTGACTTGTGAGTATATGTCTCTCCTCTGACGTGTCTGCCTCGCTCCCTGTGCATGTTCTCCCGCTCTGGGGCGTCTGCCTCCTTCTCACTCCCTGTCAGCCATGTGTAATGATGTGGCACTGCTCCGATTTGTCTGCCCCCTCTCCCTGTGTATATGTCCCTGCTCTGACGTGTCCGCCCCTCTGTGGCCTTCGCAGGCGGTCGTTCCTGTCTCACGACCCGCCGGTGCTGCTGCATCCGGACCGCGTGGTGAAGAACGACGACGCCAAGCAGCACGAGCGTCACTTTCAGCCCAACGTGGCTCTGGCCCCGCACAAGTCTCCAACGGTCGACCCGTCGCTGCTGGCCGCAGCTGCTGCTGCTAAGGTACGAACCGCCGGCTGTCGGCTGAGAGGCAATAGTCAGACCGCCCCCGGGCTGATGCAATTTATTTCACTCTGATGCGATTTTGAATAGAAATGCTCCGTTCAAAGACATTCTAATTTGCTTGAATCCGGTCAGATTCTGAATGCAAATCATCAGTTCAAAGAACGCCATCGGCGGAATCCAGTGAGTTCTCAGATGGAGTTATAGACCGGATATGTACCGCGGGTGAGCTTGCACGAATAAAGCGCGAGTTGGCGCGAGCTTCCAGCCCCGGCGGGGCTGCGGCAGCGCTGTAAGGCTTCAATCGATCCTCCCGGGCACTGCTGCCGACACCAGATGCAGCCCTGACCTCGATGTCGAGCTGGCTGGCTCTGCAAGGTGCAACATTAGTTTGGTTGTTTATTTTCTTGCACTACCGCCGGGGAGACCGGCACTGTGGTGCCACCTTGGTGACTAAATCAATGTTTGAATGGCGAGACGATGGGAGTGTAAGCTCTGCAGCCGAGTGTGTCGTACTGTGCGGCGTCATTTGCTAGGGACATGACCTCTGACTCGTGGCCTGACCTCTGACCCGTGGCCTGACCTCTGACCCGTGACCTGATCTCTGACCCGTGACCTGATCTCTGACCCGTGACCTGATCTATGACCCGTGACCTGACCTCTGACTCGCGACCTGACCTCTGACCCGTGACCTGACCTCTGACCCGACCCGTGACATGACCTCTGACCCGTGACCTGACCTCTGACCCGTGACCTGACCTCTGACCCGTGGCCTGACCTCTGACCCGTGACCTGATCTATGACCCGTGACCTGTCCTCTGACCCGTGACCTGACCTCTGACCCGTGACCTGACCTCTGACCTACTCCCTGCAGGCGCGGGCGGCGGACGGCGACCGGGCCGAGCTGCTGGCGGACGTGGACGCGGCCGTGGCGCGCGTCTCCTCCCTGGTGACCCCCCTGGCCACCGGCGACCGGGACGCAGTGGTGGAGACGGTGCGGGCTTTGGCCGACGCCGTCATCCGCCTCCGCGCCGAGAACAAGCTGAAAACGGTCAGTATTCTGCGCAGGGCGCCCTGAGGGTCCCTCGGCTCAGAGTAGAGCAACGCCCATCGGCGCCCCTGAGCGTCCCCGGATGGGATTGGAGCGGCCCACTGGAAAGTTCAGTGGCGTGGTGTGTGAGGATGGCTGGTTATCTCGTAAAAGGCGAGATGGGTGGCTCAGATAGGCAGTAATGGATGAAAGCCATGGGAAAAAATGTCGTGTCGGCTTCGTTTTAGGGATGTTTTGGTGATGGGTCGGCTACTGAAATGCGTCTATGATGGAGATAAGCGGATTTTAAAACAATAATTTGATGTTCAGAAGCGAGCTTGTCTTTGCTAGAGCGGCATACGCCGTCTCCGAGACAGTTTCTGTCGCTGTTTGGCTGAGTGGTAGGCAGCGTACAGCGCATATGCTGTCTCCCGGTAGTAGTTATGCACTCTTGTTATCTTCAAGCTACTACTGGCCTGATGTTGCTGTGACCTCTGAGTTGTGGCCTTAGACTTGTCGAGACCTGTGGCCGCTGACCTGTGTCTGCTCCTGCCACAGACGCTGTTGGAGGAGAGGACATTAGACCTGAGACCTGTGGCCGCTGACCTGTGTCTGCTCCTGCCACAGACGCTGTTGGAGGAGAGGACGGCTCACCGCTGGGACCTTATGGTGTCGCAGCAGAAGGACGCCGCCAGACAGGGCCGCTCAGAGTCTGAGGTCAGTACAGGTCACAAGGTCGCCCATAGTGATGACTCAGGGTTTCCCACAGTCAGTCCGGAATATGGGGCTGCAGTGGTCAAAGTCAGAGGACACAGCACCGCTTGAGACTACAGGGTACAGCAGTGTCTCCAACGCGGCAGCTGTCCTTGTGCCACTGACGCGGCGCCGTGAACATAGCCAGCCAGCTCATGAATTGTATGAGGTAGTGACTTGAGTAGTGAGCCAGTGGCAGAGTACGATACCGAGCTCACCAGCCGTGGGTTGGTGCACTATTTCACCAAACGGAAACGATGAAACTAACAACCTGTGAGACCGTACTATGCAAATTGTCATTGCAACCCGTTCGGACCGCTAGCTGAGAACCAATTACATAAATAAGATAATGATAGGGAAGAGAGCAGCTATGATAATCATGCGGTATGTGTTGCCAAATTGCGTCGTTATTTCACTTTTCCGGCCGTGGAGCGTCCCATCTAAGGTGCTTTAAAATCACGCGAGATTTTAATTGCCCGGCGCTGTACCGACGCGTTGCTGGCGCAATTTAGTGAAATTTGTGGTTGAGAAGCACGGGAACAGGTCGTTAGTGTGCACCATTCTGACTAAAATACAACCACCGTGCCTCATTTAAATGTTAGTACTTCCCAGTGTAGAATGACCATTACGGCCAGTGTTACGGTTATGTGCATTTCGAGTGGTGCAGTTCACGGAACAGCGCCCGACCGGTGCCTGTCGCCGCCATTGCCAAACGAACCGACGCATTAAAAAGACACCGTCACTGGGCTAATGGCAAGGAAAACCGAACCGTCTCATACTCTGCCCGACTACCTGGAACGTGTGGCTATTGCCTTCGCGAGTAGTTTCCCAAAGTACACACAACACGACACGATGCAACCTCAAAGCCTCCCAGCCCAGTAATGACAATCAACCGGCACCAAAGACTCTTCCCTTCTGAGTCAGGCGTCGATCGGCCGTGCGTTTCTCGAGGGCTCGTACTTTGTCGAGCGCTGCCGTTGATTACGGCCTGTGATACGTGTTGACCGTCGGCTCGAGGGTGTGGCCTGCGGAACGGCGGTGCGGTGATGAGCTGTGCCGGCCTCCGGCACGCCGAGCTTCGGGAAAACCCGTCTTTCTTGGCCAGGGAGCGGCACCCAGCAGGCTCGGACTGCCGTCACCGCCATCACCCACGTCACGAACGCGGTGGTGACGGTCTAAGCCGGTTGTAAAAAGGAACTATCTAAGCCAGGATCCAAGCCAAGGAATGTGACGTGAATTTTCTGGCTGTGTTTCTTGATGAATGTGTGTTTGGGCTAACCGGATGATGGTGCTCGTGTTGTCATTTTTTGAAACGTGAACATCATACCATGAGAATTACTAAGATGCATTTTCCTGCCTTTTTCACCAACGGCTCAGAGTTAAGTATTACACCGTGATGGATATGCGTGTATATCAGTTGGTGTTGGTTGCCAGTGGTTCGAGGTGACTGACAGTCTGTTTTGTCGCCAGGATGCCTGCGGTGAGAAGCCAGCTGCCGTTCTCGACTGCAGCCGACGGACGTCCCCGCTCGCCGGCTCGACGCCCGTCAGCCCGGTCGGCGAATAGCGCCGCATTCCGCCGCGGGCGGCGCCACCGTCGCGGCTATAGGCGGCGCTACTATCGCGGCTATGGCGTCGCCACCGTCGCCTAGACTCGTGATACGGGCCGCGGCCGCTCCCCAAGGGAGCTGGCCGCCAGACAGCAGCCTTGGGCGTGAGAGCGAGAGGGGTGATTTGTGCCGGTGCTGGCGCGCGCTGCCAGCGCCGGGTTGTGGGGCGCCGTGCGCGGGCGCCGACCCTCCGGCTGTGGCTTTTCTGTGGAGGGGTCGGTCGCGGCACGTTGCCGTATGTGTTGGTGGCGGTGGTCGCTTGTCGGTGGCGGTCGGGCGGCGGCGGCGGACTGTCCCGCCCCGCCGCCAGCCGACCGGCCGCGCCCAGGCCGCCGGGCTGGCGGCCGAGCGCCACCATTTTTGTGATGGGGAGTCAACCGATGATACCCGCCGTAACACTACCTGAATTTTACCTCATTAACAAAGCTACCGACTGTTCAGTAGACGAAAGAGTGCGTCTGTGTCCTCTCCGCTGTTCTAGCGCTCGCCGCTTCCTCCCGTCGCAGCCGGCGGCGGTGCGCGGTCCGCCGCCGCCGCCGCCGCCGTGGTGTTCGGCTGGGCTCCCCACGCGGGAGCGGCCGCTCCGCGCGCCGTGTCGTGTCAAATCTTCTCTCCCGGGGTGTGCGATTTCATTCAGTCGTATTCTGTAGAGCGCCGCGCTGGGGTGGGTGGCGCAGCGCTCGGTGTGCCGCCGGCCACCCACCCGCTAGTACCTGATGGGACGTGTTGCTGGGTTTCTTGTTAATTGTAGATGCTTCCGTGCTGTGTGGAGCTGCCACTGCCTGCCGAAAGCTGCCAACTGTGTGTGTCGTGGGCGCCGGGCGGCGACCGGCTGCGCAACATCGACTCGGCGCCGAATGTCGCTCTCTCACACACACACATACACACATACAGCGAAATCAGTGTTGTACAATTGTTTTCTCCGGGCCGGCGGCAGCGCGGGCGCTCGCAGCGAGCGGGCGTCCGGCGCGCCGCCGCGTCAGTTTTGGTTCGGCCTCTACAGAGTGGGTCCGCGTACTCCTCTCCTTCTCTTCCTCGTCTGGTATATCGCGCAGCTATCGTACAGTACAAGATACTCAGTCGGTTTTGTAAGCGCAAGAAAGCTTCGTCAGGACACTCATTGTGATACGAGAGGTCCACGCGACAGAAGTGGGAAACTGTGGTTCGGTCGGGCGCGGGCAGATGGCAGGCGCAGTGTTGCGGTCCTGCTTTTCGGCAAGCGGTGAATATTTGTTCTTGTGCATGTTCGTTATCAATGCTGCTCGCTGCTTTTAGTATAACATTTAAGTTTTGTTTTGAATAAACATTGAATCGTTACCGGTATGATGTTTTGTTTTTTTCTTAGGGGAAATTTGGATCTGTGCGAACTCGCTCGCGTAGTTGGCTTTCTGGCCACCAGATCAGAGATATATGTGCCGGTGCGTGGATCTCTAAATGGATCGCAGGATTCTATCTGCTCTGGATCCTCTAGTGCAGGGGTTTCCAACCTCGGGGGAATGGGAGTTCCATGGGGGGCGGGAAATGGCAGACTTCTCGTGCAATATTCAGCTTTGAAGACTGATAATGTGTGATAAACAAGTAGAATTGAACATGATAACTTTGAAAGTAACACTTTTTGAACATTAATACTGTGTTTTTGATTAAACCAGTCATTTGATTTGATAGGTAACGTTGTATACACATTCATAACTTACTACTGGCTTATTTATGTTTAATTTTTGCCGACGCGCAGTGTATTGATTGGCTTTTTCACACAGAGCCAGAGGTTAGGTGCCTGGCCTTCAAAGTAGGTATATCGAACTTGTGAAGCAGTTCCTCAGGCCAGAGAGCGAGTTACAACATTGTTGGCTCGGGACGCCATCCACATAAGAAACTTTTTTTGAAAACACCTTTTGAAAGGTGGCTTTCAAAAGGTGATATGCTGAGCCGATACTTTGAGCTCAGACATGAGGTAAACCAATTCCTCAAAGAGAGCGGAAGGGAAGCTTTGAAAACTTTTCCGAGCGTAACTATCGAAAGGATATGAACATGACCACAAAATTTCCCTTCAAACATACACTATTCATGAAATTTGGTAACATGATAATGGAATATGGTAGCATTCGTAGAGTGCGGATACTGCGCACATGAGGCAGTGCACATGTAAACCCGATGTGTATGAAGCACTGAACTCTATAGAGGTATGAAGTCGCTTCGTTTATGATTTTATATGATATAGGTACCGTGTCCCGTGATACCAGGGCAATCAAGGCTAAAAATATAAAAACAGGGCAAGTACCAGGGTAACCTGACCCGGTGAGATACGTGCTTAAATTATGCATATTTACTTTTTCTTAAATTTCCTTGATTTTTTCGTAGAGCCTCTACCTACCGTCGATGCTTCTTACTGTGCTTCTTACTTCTTACTTTGTAAGGGCCAAGGCAGTTGGGCAAACTAGGGGGAAGGAAATCAAAAAATAGATTCGATCAATTTTTAGATCGTGACGTCACGGAAATAAGCAAATTATGACCATATAAGGAGATGCAATAAAAAATAGATAGATTTGCTTACATAGACATATTAAAACCACTTACTTGAGTACTTAAAATACTGACTAAAGCAATATTATCAGATGAGGTAAAAGACGATCGCTTCACTCTCACCCGAAAATGATATTAATTGCGAGGTAATGATAATAACTAAACTTATTTTGTCACCAAGCTTAAATAATAGATCCGGTCAGTTATATTTACTGAAAAACATTTTTGTTTTTTTACTCTCCGTTTTATTTAAATTTCGAGATATGTATTTCAAAAACGCAGTTTAAGTAGGCTCAAAATAATTATTTCGCACGGTTAATTGTTACCAAAAATCATCACAGTCGTCCAAGCTAATATATTTTCCTAGTGCAGAAACTGTCAGTTTTCGTTTATCGCTGTTTCATCGCTTCAGTCTGCTTGTCAAAGGATTGCTATGGTGAAGCTCTGTTTGTCGTATGGGCTTTCTTTTTTGTATATATTTTTAATTTACTCGATCACCTTCTTTATGAAAAAATATGTCATTGTCTGCTCATTGTTTTGTTTATTACTCCATTTCCGATTCTATAATTTTATTCTTGCGATTAGAAGATTTGCGCGCCCGGAAAATATGACTCGGTTGATTCCTCCGATTGTGCGCATACGATACTTTGGGATATGTAGGTTGTATCGTTTTTCTTGAATTTTGACATCATGGATGAGGGATGCTTATTTTTGTCTTGTTAATAATAACTAGACATTTTCTCACATTGCAAGGTAAATTCTGGACCCATTTGGCATTAATAGAAGAGATGCCTACACTGACTCTAGAACTTGGAGGTGTCAACCAGTATTGAATCTTCAGTGCTTAGGTGTATTTAAGCTTGAGTGCCATAATTAACATATAATGATAAAGTGACAGAGTATGGCATATTTATAAGTGCATAGCTATAATTAGTAGTAACGATATTATATCATTTAATTACTTCCAAGCCTTTCACAAATTTTGGTGAAATATGGACGTCAGGGTTAGTGTGAAATGTGTTGTGTTTACTAACCATAACTTGATGTATTAATTATTTTTATAATATTTTGCTAAGTATCAGTTGTTAGACGCGACTTAGTGCCAGTACTGGATGTCTTCTGAGATATCGTCAGAATATACATTTACATCCATACAGTCTACCTTTCAGGACTTTTTTGAAAAATTTATAATTTGGCCGATCTTAAATTTCTGATTTCAAAACTGATGGTCTAGCCCAGATCTAAAAGCTTGAATTTGCCTGCCTTGATTGGTTTGTGCGATCTAAAAGAGTTGATTAGCCAGCTGACTTGCAGAGTCTTAAAATTGATTGAGGAGTGAGGCCTGAATGATACTTATCTAAAAATTGATGTGTTTGGCAAAAAGCCCTTGGCATGAATCAAATTTTAGTATCGTCGTTTCTATGACAAATTTTAGATATGCAAGTTCCGTAGATTCTCATTGCATTTTTGTGACTTGAAGATAGTTTATTCTGACTCAATGTTTCAGCACTTGAACGTTAGTGTTTTTAAGAGGTCATGAATCTTAAACAGTAATACAGACCTGCTTCATGTTTGCATACTGCATATTGATGCCCAATATGGGGCATACAAAATCTAAAATTGACTCGCAGTCTATCTTTTTGATTTCTTCCCCCTAGTTCTGTATCCTCAATCTGAGGGGCCGGGCTGATCAGGCTAGTTTTTTTTTCCCTGCTGGGGTTTCATTCAAATTCTTATACTTCGTCCTGTAATCAATTGTAATCTTATTCTAGAGAACTATTCAACAAATGTGGAATTTATAGGTTTCAAACTATTAGGACCCCAGCTATAAACAGGGATAGCACTTAGATAAGTCTAAGCTATTATTAATGGTGCGGCTATAGTGACCCTTGAGTTGTCGGGCGGCCGCCCTGAAACCCCTAATCATCATCATCAGATTAAGTTCGAGCAAAATATATTGTTTTGTTGAACGATGGACATATGAAACTCGTGTGTATTGAATGATCATGGAGACAAACAAAAATGTACGTACCCTATTGCTCCAGGGTAGTCCTGCAAAGCTGTGGACAGAGTGAGGTTGTAGCCACTCACGCCGCATGACATAAAATCCAGCACCAACTTACGACTAATGAGTGACCACATAACATCCGCACCTATGGCTACCAATCCGACCATAAAGTACTCTACACAGATTCTAACACCATCAAAAACAGTTCAATAGCGTTCTCATTGGGTTTGGGAAAACAAGAGGACATCTTCTTTAGCAACTACTATGTCCTAATGTGAAGTGTCATTTAATAGCTTAGTTTGAAAAGTTCAATTCTCTGTTCAACCTGTTATGCCCGCTGCACAGAATTTTTGGCACCACATCATTCAGGTCTCTGCCCAACCTCACACTCCTACTCATGCCCTCGCATCTTCCCATCGATCTGCCACCAGTTTCTAAATGCTGCAATTCAAGCCGCAACCAGCGCCAGGCCACGGGCCTGGCGCATGCACGATGAGCGGCCATCTAGGTTGGAAATGTCGTCCATAGGATACTTGCAGATCCTGGAGCTTTGTTCGCATTGAATGAGATTTTACTTACCAACGGGCATAGCCTAAGCAAGATTTGTGAGCGAGGCCCAGACTACGGCCCCTTGCATGCATACGAAGTGAGTGGGCCCCTCTTGGTTTCCAATATGTGCCCTTAGTGCTTGGATGTCTGTCAGGTGCCCGCAAAATGCGCTTCACGTCGGCTATAAGAAGGATGCCCACAGAACTCTTGAAAAAAGTCTTCGCAAACACTAATACAGATAGCATAAGCCATAAAAAGGTAAACCTTGCTATTGTTTGGTAAAGGCTGATGTTTTATGTTACGACATACATTCAGACAAGGGCTCCCATGTCTTCAATGGCTATTTGAGTAGGGCCCTTCCTTGCCCAGCTTCACTTGGCCTCTTTTCGCTAATTGGCCAGAAATGGTCTCCCCTTCCAAACATTTAGAGGTGCCCTCAATGACAGCCTCTTTAGAGGGCCCTCTGTTAGCTTACAGCAGGGCCCTGCCAATTCTAGTGCTGTACGGGTCACTCCTGGCGCCAATCGTTAGAGGGCCATCTTTTGGTGCAATTGTAGATGGCCTGCTTGACCTGTGTAGCAGGGGCCTTCTTTTAAGCCTTACAGTGAGACCTTTCAAATCTGACCAGAGCTGCCACCAGCCAATTCTGTCTGGCGGAGGGCCCTTGCTGGCCTTTAAAGGGCTCTCGTCATTCTCCGCTAAAGGGCCCTCACCTGCTCCATCTGACTTTGGCATTTTGGCTGGGAGTCTCTTCCTGCGCAGTTGTTAGGGGCCCTCTGCTAGTTCTTTAGAGGGTCCTCTGTTGGCTTTTTGTTTAGAGAGGCACCTGTCTGATCTGTAGGCATTTCAACCACACGCCCAATCATGTACGGCAGGGCCCTCTCTTTGGAAAATCATTTAGAGGCCTGCCGTCTGTAAGCAGGCCCTTTGCTTCTTTAAGCCATCTTAGAGGGGACTGATCCTGAAATCTGCAATCGGTCCCAGTCATGATTAGGAACTGGGGTCCTTCACTGGCCTTTATTAGGGGCTCTGTCGAATTGATTAAGGAGTGTCCCCTCTCGACCAGCATGGAGGGCCCTGCCAGCTTGGTAGAGCGGCCCGTGCTAGTCAACACCCTGTGTAGGAGGGGCCCTCGTATCGCGCTTCGCAGAGGGTGCCGCCATTCTTAATAGCCACTTTTCAGTCCTGCTCAACTCTGTAGAGGACGTCTGTCAGCATTAGATGCCTGCCTACCTGTAGAGGCCTCTTCCAGCCCTTTAGGCGGCTTCCCATCTTGTCGATCTGGCAGATGTCCAGCAGGTGTCTGCGAAGCATAAGAGGTGGCAATCGCCACCCCCCCCTATGGGTCACAGGGGGCCCACCGAGATTCGCCTAGATACCATTTGCATTAGCTAAATGACTTTCAAAAAGCCACAGAAAAGCCCTCGAACCAGGCGAGGGGGTCACTGGCGCATGCAAAGGGCCCTCAGAATCCCCCTAGCTCCCCCAAAAAATACTCAGGGGCCTCTCGCGCACGTCCAGAGGCCTATTCAGCCCACTCTAAGGCCTAAAAACCTGCCCAGGGGCCTCGCGGGCATGTCCAAGGTCCCATTGAGCCCTCCCATGGGCCTCAAAATCTGCCCAGGGGCTTCTAAAGCAGTGGTTCCCAAACGGTGGGTCATGACCCCATTTGGGGTAACGGAGCCACTCTGCGGGGGTAACGAGTAACGAAGGCCTGTGAAGTTGAACCATAAATGTTACGCTAAGACAGCTTTGATGCAGTCCTCGGCTAACAATATATCCTTTTGGGGCGCCTTGTCGGCAACGAAGCCCAGAATTAAGAAATTGGTTAAGACAAGGAAATAAATACATGTGCGCTCTCAGTCTTTGTTTTTATTGCGAATTGCGACGCTCCAACTGAAGTGTGTAAACATGCGCAATTAACACATTGAGAAACACAATTTTTGATAAATCGGTATACATTTTGAAGGATGGGGTAATGGCCTCCTCTGACTGCTGAAAAGGGTTAATTTGTCGGGAAGACTGGGAACCACTGTTCTGAAGCATGATTGTACAAGGGCCCATTGAACCCACTCGGGCCCCGTAAAACTGCCCAGAACAGGGGCCTCTCGAAAATGTTCAGGGGCCTCTCGCATCTGCCGAAGGGCCCATTAGAGTCTGTTCAGGGGTCTCTCGAGCTTGCCCTGGGGCCCATTAAGTCTGTCCTACAAAGAAGCCAGCGCAGTCCATTGCCAGGTCGTAAGGGCCCCTGAGCAGGTTCGAGGTACCCCTGGGAAGTTCAAAGAGCCTCTGCACAGGACAGAGGTGACCATGACCAGACCGAAAGGGTGCCTGGGTGGGTCAGAAGGGCCCCTGAACATGCCGAATGGGCCCTTAGTCAGCATGGAATGGTCCCAGGGCAGGTCGGAGGGCCCTGGGACCCTGGGCCACATGTCGGCAACGTGATCAATATTAAATGTATATCCCCCACTCCACAATAATATATTTTTTTGGCGGTTCCCAGATGTGTTCCTGAACACTCAGGTCGGAAAGGCGTTAAAAAGGTCGGAGGGGCCCATAGACGATCTGAAGGGACCCTTTCAAGAGCAAGAATGCAATTTTCCAGGGAATAAAACTCAAAATTTACCTCAGCGGTGCAATTTCATTACAAATAATATTATATGCGGGTTCACAAATAGTGCCTTTTCTCGGCGCATTTATGTGTTATATTTCTACTTTCTTATAAGTTACGGGATTGGGCAAAATAGCTATCTTTGCACTTTTTACCGCGCTTTTAAACGCACAATAACATTTTAAGAGGTCCACAGTGACGATCCGTGAACAGAGTAGTTCGGGGGCGTTCTCGGCATGCGTGAGTTTATACATGGTGTATTAGTATAAGTCGCGTACAGCGTTCGATAACCATGGCATTTATCACACGCCAGCAAAGTTCACGCAGTGTGCCAGATGCTCGTGGTACCCCAGCACGGTGCCCCGAAAGACGGTAAATAACTTTTGAAAATACCCACCGCCAAATTTTGTACGATCTAGATCAGAAAAATGCATGGGGAATCCGATGGTG
This sequence comes from Semibalanus balanoides, assembly GCA_014673585.1. Classification (NCBI taxonomy): domain Eukaryota; kingdom Metazoa; phylum Arthropoda; class Thecostraca; order Balanomorpha; family Balanidae; genus Semibalanus; species Semibalanus balanoides. The sequence continues at coordinate 26,654 of VOPJ01010337.1, read as the reverse complement.
TTTCTCGAAATCTGGAAATGGCGCTTTTTGAGTTATACCTCTTTTTTATATCATTCATATTTTTATATAACATTGTTGCAAGATTATGCTCTATATAAAACGAAAAAAGGTTTCGAATTCAAGCCAAGCGTTGCTATTCTGATGCTTGGTTAATTATCTTTCAGATGACGCAAAGTTATGCTTATAATTGCTTGAAAGCATGCATGATACACGGCTTGAAAGACTTATAGGGTAAAATAACTGCGTTGACGGCGCCTGGCGGGCAATGTTTGCTCACAACGCGCGGTACCCCTTATTACCTACAGATTTATAATAGCATTGGATTAGGACAGTATGCCTAAAATTAAAATATGTCTTCTGTGTCAGAATTTCGAGCAAAATAAAGAAATGCAAAAAGGGGAACATTATGTAGAAAATTATAAAATACCTATTTCTGTATTGAATATGAAAAACAGTTGTTTTTCGCTGAAATCATATAATTGTAGTCAATATTAATGTGAGAATTAATATAAATTTCACGATTTGGAAATTTGGCAAATTCACTCCTTAAATGGGGAGTAAGAGTGGAAAGCTATTCACATTCGATTGTCATTTCCCATCCAAATCGACAAATTTTGTGCATTCTGTATATCTTTTAGGCTGGATATTGGTGAAGCGTAACTAGTCATCACGACTCAATACGGTATGAAGTCAGGAATGGCTCACGAGCGATGGCTAGACTGCGTCAAAGGCGTAGAAACAGGGGAAGGGATCACATGCCGCCCCCCACAACACTTCTCATGACGTTCTACGTCCTAGACGTATAACGTGGCATGAACTTAAAGCATGGTCACAACAAATGACGATTCGCAAAAATTTCCCGTCTTTGTGGGCCTCCCGCGAACAGGTCCTCATTGGACAAAAGAGGCTTTGTAGGCATAGCCAAGGGGACGGTGGAGGCGGCCACTCCCTCTCCCTGGAGGCGGTGGGCACTTTTCGGCGGCGCAGCGGCGAAAAGGACCGACGAGACGCGCGAAGCTCGTAAATGGGTAGCAGACGCAAGCGAAGCTGGTCTCTGAAGAGTTTAGAGCATTCGCAAGAGGTTTCTCTTTAGGGCCACCATGGGGGGGGGGGGGGGGCGGGGGGGCCCGGGAGGGGGGGGGGGGGGGGCTGCCCTTCTAAAAGAATTAAGGGCCCTTGGCGTTTCAAAGAGCTGTGCATGTTAAGAGGGGCCTGGACAAGCTGAACGAAAGGGCCCCTATAGCGGGTCGAGGGCCCTGAACAGTCGAATGGGCCATAGCCAGCACAGAGGGCTGCTGGACAGGTCGTAGGGGGCGCTAGGTAGGTCATGAGGGGTCCCTGGGAAGGAAGGAGGGACCCTGAGTGGGTCAGGAGGCCCCTGAGCAATGTTGGTAGGGCGAAATAAGCAGCCAGCGCAGTTCTTACGAGGTCGATAAGGGCCCTTGAAGAAGGCTGGAAGACCAATCGCTATCCAGCCGAGAGGACCCTGATGAAAGTTTAAAAGGGCTCTGGCAGGTCAGAAGGGGTCCCTGACTGCAGACAGAGAGGGCCCGCTGGCGGTCAGAAAGGGCCATGAGCATTATAATTGGGCCCCTCAGCCAGACGGAAAGCAGACTTTTACCGCGTTCTACGTGCCTTGTTAAGCTCGCGGAGATGGGCTCTCGAGAGCGCCCCCCCCCTGGTCGTAAATCCTGGCACGTGCCTGGTCGAGACCCTTTTGAGGCGCCGCCCCGAGACGAAATCCTGGCTACGTGCCTGCTAATGCGTACCGCGTGGTGCAGCGAAACATGAAGCTTGGTGCCTGGACGCAGTTATTACCCTTAAGTCTGTTAAGGCCGTGTACATGCATGTTTTAACAAGTAATGCATAACTTCGGTAGTCATCTATGATAATTGGAACAGAGTTCATACTATACAGTTTAATTGTATCGGATTTTTTTGCGTTTTATGAGCTATAATCTTACAAAATGTTTTATCAAAATTCACTAATATATATATAAAAGGCGTATAACTCAAAAAGTGCACATTTTCTCGATTGCAAGGAGCACAGCATCGGATTCTTCATGAAATTCTGGTCTAAACCGTATCAAATTTGGCGGTGGGTATTTTCAAAATTTATTTACCGTCTTTTGGGGCACCGTGCCAGGCCAGTGACAATGCGGGCGCCAAAGTAGCCCACGTTTTGGGTCACAGTACAGCCTCCCCATACACACATGCAGTACTGCAAGTGAGGGAACACAAGTGCCTCCACAAGCTAGTTGTAGATCTGATTAGGGCTGCGGAGTCGGAGTCGGTAAAATTTTGCCGACTCTGACTCCGGCTGTCATTTTTGGGCGCCATATAACTACTTTGTTGCGGCGCCCTAAAGCCCCAATCATCATCATCGTCATCCGGCTGTCAGTTATGGGCAGCGTATAGGCAAGATACTTTTTAAGTGCATTGCAAAAAGTACCTCCGTGAGGCGCAAGCGGGAGCGCTTGGCTTTGATGCAGCCGTGCAACCAACCAAACCATCTAATGCAGTGGTTCCCAGCCCTCCCGACACAATCACCCCTTTTCAGCAGTCAGAGGAGGCCATTATCTCACCCTTCAAAATGTATACAGATTTATCAAAAATGTTTTTTTTCCCAGTGTGTTGGTTGTATCGGGTTTTCTTCCATTGGAGCGTCACAATAAGCACCAAGACTGATGGCGCACATGTAGGTATTGATTCCATTTTCTTCACCAAATTATCAATTCTGGGCTTCGTTGACGACAAGGCGCACCGAAAAGTTATATTGTTAGCCGAGGGCTGCATCAAAGCTGTCTAGCGTAATATTTATGGTTCAACTTCACAGGCCTTCGTTACCCCAGCAGAACGGTTCCGTTACCCAAAATGGGGTCATGACCCACCGTTTGGAACCACTGCTTTGCAAAGATCAGTGGCTTTGCTTTCTCCGAGACCTTGACCTGCAGAGCATAACGAACCGGAAGACATTCGTTGGTCTACATTTTCGCCATACCATACGCGATAGCCCTTGCCAACCGAAAGGGGATTTCGTACAAAATGTCCATTACAAAAAAAAATCGACAGATTTGTGAAAAGTTTACATAGCTGGATTCAGCGTGAGCTCAGCTTTCGAATAGTGCATCTCCTGTAGTTTGAGCCCTCTGAACCCTTCTAACGAACCGTGCCCTGGACTGGACCTGAACTGGACTGGACCGAACCGTGCCCTGGACTAGACCAGGTGGACCTGACGCCCGCAGTGGTGGTCAGCCATACAGAAGCGAAAGGAAAGGAATAATTATAGTGTTGGTTTCCATGCATGGCCGCAGTCTCCAGATTTCCGGAGTACTGCGGTGTTATGTTCTTGTGCGCAGCTACAGTCTCCTGTATTATTCGCGTGGCTGTGTTAGCAGTGTTATCGCGTGGCTGTGTCCTGTGTTTGTCTCAGACACCTGTACGGGTATGTTGTGCTCAGCTACAGTCTCCTGTGTTATTCGCGTGGCTATTGTCTCAGACACCTGCAGGGGTATGTTGTGCCGCAGCTACAGTCTCCTGTGTTATTCGCGTGGCTATTGTCTCAGACACCTGTACGGTAATGCTGTGCCGCAGCTACAGTCTTCCTGTGTTATTCGCGTGGCTATTGGTCTCCAGACACGCCTGTACGGGTATGTTGTGCCGAGCTACAGTCTCTCTGTGTTATGTCGCGTGGCTTATTGTCTCAGACAACCTGTAGGGTAATGTTGTGGGCCGCAGGCTACGTCTCCATGTGTTAATTCGCGTGGGCTATTGTCTCAGAACACCTGCAGGGGTATGTTGTGCCGCAAGCTACAGTCTCCTGTGTTAATTCGCGTGGCTATTGTTCAAGACAACCTGTACGGGTATGTTGTGCCGCAGCTACAGTCTCCTGTGTTATGTCGCGTGGCTATTGTCTCAGACACCTGCAAGGGGTAATGTTGTGCCAGCCAGCTACAGTCTCCTGTGTTATTCGCGTGGGCTATTGTTCTCAGAACACCTGTTACGGGTATGTTGTGCGCAGCTACAGTCCTCCTGTGTTTATTCGCGTGGCTATTGTCTCAGAACACTCTGCAGGGGTATGTTGGTGCGCAGCTCAGTTCTCACTGTCTTTATTTGCGTGTGCTATTTAGTGCTCAGCACCTGTACGGGTATTTTGTGCCGCCGCTACAGTCTCCTGTGTTATTCGCGTGGGCTATTGGTCCTCAGAACACCTGTTACGGGTATGTTTGTTGCCGCGCTTACAGTCTCCTGTGTTAGTTTCGCGTGGCTATTTGTCTCAGACACCGTACGGGTTATGTTATGCGCGCAGCTACAGTCTCCTGTGTTATTCGCGTGGCTATTGTCTCAGACACCTGTACGGGTATGTTGTGCCGCAGGGCAGTTAATCCTTTGTCTAGCGGCACAGTGCATCCTCCAGGTGTCTGTTCCAATAGCAACCCAATTAAGACGTGGGACTGCATTGCCGTCTAAGAGCATAGCACCGAAGTATTGTACTGGGAAATTTCAGTTGTTCATAGGACACTAACGCTTACGTTTTTCAGTGCTTGTGCGAGGGATATTGTAGAAAGAACATACGAGTATTCATGAGCAAATTGAATGACCTTTTTCTCAAATATTAAAATGAACTAGGCTCGAAATTATGAGTTGTTTATATTTCGAACACAGATCTTAACCAGAAATAATTAGTTAAAACAATAATTACTTTATGAACATATGTGTATCAAAATATCAATACAGTCTAATTTCGAACTCAAGACACTTGCATCATTGATTTCCCATCACATTCGAATATATTGTGGCATAGATAACAGTAGTACTACTGTTATTGTTATCTATACTGTTATCTGCAGTAGTACTACTGATAACAGTAGTATAACAGTAGTACTACTGTTATCTATGATTGTGGCCATTGCGAATATGTTGACGCGTCACGCCATGAGGCGCCAGCTCTCGGCGGCGTCACGCAGTAGTCCACGCACGACTGCTGCCCAAATCGGTCTTCACGACACCGCCGGAAAAGACGCTACTGAGAGAGACACGTCTGTCTATGCATTAACACAGCATAGGTACGCGACGAATCGTAATGACTGGGTTGCGGTAGTGGACGGGAATGGATGGTGACGACTTGCTTATCGATGACATTGTCCAATTAGTGAGAATATAATTCAATTAGTGTAGCAATAATTTTCATTTATTTCAAATCAGATACAGACAGAACAGACATGTGTCTGGATCCAGGATCCAGTAGGGATCTGGATCTGTGTCCTGTGTCCCGGGATCCGCGTGGGACACCAGATCCAGGTATACAATAAGCCTAGAGACCCACAAAGGTCCCAGATCCTAATATATTTTATGCCGAGGGATCCACTGGGATCCCAGAGTTAACTTCGGGATCCAGGCACACTGATAGGTACAGGTGCCCGCAGTTGCTATGGTACACACTAAGCCCTAAGGTCAGGCTTAGTTTCTCCTCTAGCATATGTTTGACGGTGAATTAAGAAAGGACCATATGTCCACTCAAACCGCATTACTGTGAGCTTCAAATATATATATATATATATATATATATATATATATATTGGCGCATTGGCTCGTCATATATATGGGCTGCTTTTTAGGAAAAAAACGTTGTTTTCACCGCTAAGCGCTGAAAACGGATTTTTGCTTAAAAGCAGTCAATAGAAAAGGTGTGCCAATGTGTCTATGTATCAACTTGAAGCTATCAGTAATGCAGTTTGAATGCATATATGGTCGTTTCTTAATTCGCCGTCAAACATACGCTGGAGGAGAAAGAAGCCGAACCTTAGTGTGTACCATAGCAACTGCGGGAGGGTGTACCTCCTTTTTGCTAATTTTATCATGTTGGAAAATACTTTGTCAATATCTATGTTTGCTAAAAGGTGCAACTTACAAGGTAATTTGCAGGTACTAATTATCTGTATAGTACATACTACATACGCAAAATAGAGACCACACATTTTGATGTCAGTCCCGGAATCTTGTGTTTTAAGATCTTATGCTAGTTTTAAATTAGAGATCCACTGAGATTCCAGATCCTGAAGCATTTTACGCCGGGGATCCAGAAGGATCTCAGATCTTCATGCATTTTACGCAAAGGGATTCACTGTGATCCAAGATGTTCATGCATTTTATTCAGAGGATCCACTGGGATCCCAGGTCCAACTTCAGGATCCAGGCCCAAGCCTGAAAAGAATGCCGTTCCCGTCCCCCACAATCGAAAATCCGTGGCGCCGCGCATTTTCAAATACCTATGTCGTACTTGTGGCATGCAATTGTCATGAAGTTGTCATTCTGGTTATATTCTGTCCACCACATTTACTTCAGATAAGTTTTAAGACAATCTCCTAAGTTTTGCTCCAGGTTCCATGCAACCAAGTTGATCTACCTGTTGTCTGTATCGTGATTGTTGTCTGGTGTCCATAGGGCTTTGCTTCCTTTCATAACATATCCTTTTCATTCAGTTTCATTTTAATTATTTTTTTGTTTTGCTCCTATTTCATTAATGTGTGCTTAATTACTGCTCCATTTCATGTCTTGTCTATTTTGACTCATTACCAAGATGCACTTGCTTCTATTTTTATTTTCAATTGTTTTTGGTTCCTAGTTCCTACCCATTCCCACCCTGCTACTCTCCCATTTCTTTTCTTGTCCTGCTTTTATTATGTTTTCTATAATATTATGCTTCCAGATTCCCTTTTGTTTATGTTCAACAAGTTCCTGTTATAATTATATCAAACTTTAGTCTGAACATTATTAGCAGTAGTACACCTTTTCTTAACCCTCGCCCTGATGGGGGGGGGGGGATTTTTACCCCTCTGAGGTTTTTCCAGAATAGCGGAAAAACGGTGGCACGCAGCGCCGCCAAATCGTGTACAGCTGTTTAAATATCATTTGCCCACAATTTGATAACAAATTGACTTCAGGTCGTCACAGGTCAGGTCAGCAGGTCACGTCAAGTGACCTTGCCTTCCAAAATGTTAGTGATCGTGCAAAAGCCGCAGTTTTTATCCGAAAGATTTGAAACTTGCAGGATGTCATAAGATCATAAGTACCAACAATCGGTTTATCTCGGATTTTTTGCATCCGTGACCTGAGGTCAGGTCAATTTCCTGACCTCCCCATTATAAGTGAACGGGAAAATAAACAAACGCTTCCTTTTCAGAGAATATTCATTAAATCATTTTGTAAAAATATGTTATTTTAGCTCATTCTGGATGCTCAAGGTGCAATTGTTGCTCAGTTATATCTATAAGGTCATCTGAGGTCATCAGCATTGATTTGGTAATAACTTTTTATATAATTAAGATAGAGACACTGTGTTCGCCTTGACTAACCGCGTGGCCCCATATGCAACATGATCTACCTTGGTCACCAAATGACCTTGACCTGAGGTCAAATTTTGAAGTTGACCTTACCAGATCACCATGTATATGGTTCAAAGCGCCTGGACGAGACAAACACGATAGTCTTAAAATATTTGCTTTATCGTTTTTAGATAAACAGCTATTCAGGAAAACAAGTTTTACCCAAAATTGCATTTTTGACCTTTGATGACCTCTGGAGCCTAAACTATTGATATGAGCTCAATTTTGAGGACACCCAGTGCGATTGATTTTTTTATGACCATTCGATTGATCTTCAGTTTGTTCCTAGCTATCATAGTTCATGAGATATATGGGGGTTGTTCGAAGCGAAGTCCAACAACTGAAATTAGACCTTTGATGACCTCTGGTGACCTCAATATTGACCTGAGCTAAAAATGATCTTTTTAACTTCGAATGTACATGTCGAGAGCTTTCGAACGGTTTTTCACGTCTTTCTATCCCTTTTAGTTTTCGAGTTAGACGAGGGGGTCATTTTGACCCCCCTCTCCTCCCCACCATGGCGAAGTTGTCTCGGAGGCCCACCAGGGCGCGGGTTAATGCGAATTGGCGTCTGTTCAGCTCAATTGGGCATTTCTCATTTAACACGACAGCAGACATACTGTTTGACATATATGCATCTCACATCGGCGTAGCACACTCCCGCGGCAAAGGACATTAAAAATCGGCAGTGCACCGTGCACTGTCGATTTGCAATGCCCTTTGCCGCGGGAGTGTGTTATCGCTTCTTTCAAAGTAAAACAGTCATGTCTACTGTCGGTTTAAATGAGATATGCCGAATTGAGCTGAACAGACGCCGATTCGCATTAAGAAAAGGTGCTGTAAAACGAAGCATAACCTTATGTTCATATGTATTAAGATCAAATATCAAAAGGAAATTTTACATTTTCTTTGATATTTGATCTTAATTTGAGCACAAGGTTATACTTCGGTTCACTAGTTCCTGTTATGGTAGAATTCGGACCCATCTTAAATATTTTTTCCTTGTGTTCCATTTCTGTTGCATGTTTGGTCCTGCTACTTTTGTTTCTGTTGTGTTGCCATTGGTAGTAGACACCATAGCAAAGCTTATCAGCTTTATGTTTTGATTTGCACTATACTTACTTGACATTACTTTTGTTGTTGTATTGCAGGAAATCACAATTGTGTCAGACTTTGATACATCAAGTGCTTTAACACTAGTTAAGGGATCTGCTAGTCATGGGCAAAAAGAAGATCGGAGCATCAGGCTCGCGGAAGAAAACCAGAAAAGAAACACGCAAAGAAAAGAGAGTTCTGAAGAAGGTGAAGAAGAATGAGCATTACTTTAAGCGCTTCAAACAAGAGGCTCCAATTCATCCTTCTAAAATTCCTAAAGAGCCTAAAGATACTCTTTTTGGAGATATTACATTGAAATCTTCAGAAAAGGATGAAGAATCTCATTCAGACGATGAGTTGATTCCCAAGCCGCGACGGCAAGAGAAAACTCTGGTTGAAAAGATTCGTGAAGCCACCGACAAATCGAAGACTTTGTCAGAAAAACGACAAATATCTCAGAAAAAGACTAGGAATACGCAGCTTCGGGAGGCGAATAAAGCAGAGGATAAACAAATTAAGCACTTGTCGACTTTGTTGAAGATGAACAAGAGGAAGAAGAAGGGAAAGACGCTATCGCTTCCTAAAATATTTGCTGATGATGGATTGGACTGTATCCTTTTGATAATGCATGTGCCGTAGTACAGGTCTTCCAAAGCGAATCTCATTACTGCATCTGCTCTGCTGTTTATTTATTTTGACACTGTATGGTTGCTGAAATGCCCAATCTCAACGTACTTGTAAATTTTAGCTTTACTTCATAGTACACGGTAGCTGAATGACTGCTGCGGAACCTAATGTTTTAGCCATGTTTCTCACCTGTTTCCTTTTCACTGTAAGTTAATTTTGGTGTTATGCGACGAACTTTCATCTGTATCGCTTGTCGTATATTGCCTTAACTCCCCACGCAGATCTTCTGGACGCTACCGATCCTGACAAGCTGAAGGACATGAAGGCGGAGGAGCCCACTTTCGAGGACGACGAAGGCGAAGGTGACTTCGAGCGGGACCTGGCGCTGGCGACTGGTGGCGCCGGCGAAAACGGCTTGGAGGCGGAAGAAAGCGACATCGAAGGTGATGCCTCCGATGTGGGTCCAGAAGAGACTGACTCTGAAGGTGACGCTGAAGCGGAGGAGGGAAGTGATGTTGATCAAGTGGAAGAGGCTGGCGATTCTGAAGCGGAAAAAGCAGAGGATAGTGGGGATGACGATGGTGATGCTGAATCAGAAGAGATCGACGAAGATGTTGGTGGTGAACAAATTGCATCAGGTTCCGAAGAAGAGGTAGACAGTGATGTCGGTGAAGAACAGGATGACGATGAGCTTGGCTCTGATTTTGACGCCTTGGAGGGTGGTTCTGATTCTGAGGAAGACGACGTTGAGAATGAGCCTGAACTGCCACCAAAGAAGTCAAAGAAAAGTGTGACTTTCAAGCGTAAATTGGTGGAAGACCAGGACGAAGAGAAACCAGCGTCTGACCAGAAGGAGGCAAAGAAGAAGAAACGGAAAGGAGAAGGCAAAGATGGCGATGGCGTGTGGGAGGATATTTATGGAAGGATGCGCGGCAAAGATGGATCCATTCTGACTGGGGTGAGTTTTATTCTGTCTCACATTCAGTATTGTCTTTTTTGTCTCAAATGTCATATTATTGTTGCGCTATATATTTCCACGTATCCTGAACGCACTCCCGATAAATGTCAGTACCTATTGGGTTTTGTGCATCCCATAACTACCGCTATTGTCAAAGATATCTTGTCAATGCTTGTCAGTTCATAGTGTGTAATGTTGTCACCATGCCATTCTTGCACTGATGCTGTCGTGTAACCCCGTTATTACAAACTCTATTTTTTGTCTTACCAAATAGTTACAAAATTTATCAAAACCACCACTCTCTCCCCCGCATACATCCCACCATCGTGTTTGTCTCCCCCAGGTGGGCGCGGCTCCTCCCACCACCACCACCCCTGGCCCAGCCTCCACCACTGGTGGCGCGCCAGGCCGCTACGTCCCGCCTGCACTGCGCGCGCTGCAGATGGCTCCCAGCGCAGACGAGCAGGCGCGCCGGGCGCAGCTGCGCCGCCGCCTGCAGGGTCAGCTGAACCGTCTGTCGGCGGGGAACGCGCGCGGCGTGCTGTCCCTGCTGGAGGAGCTGTATGCCAGCCATAGCCGGCACGACACCAGTCAGACCCTGACGGAGCTGGTGCAGGAGGCGTGCGTGTCAGAGGCGGCCGTCAGGCCAGACCGCCTGCTGATGGAGCATGTGCTGCTGCTGGCCGCGCTGCATGCCAATGTAGGGTCCGAAGTCGGTACGTGTAGGGAGGGGAGGGGGCGCTGCACGCCAATGTAGGGTCCGAAGTCGGTACGTGTAGGGAGGGGAGGGGGCGCTGCACGCCAATGTAGGGTCCGAAGTCGGTACGTGTAGGGAGGGGAGGGGGCGCTGCACGCCAATGTAGGGTCCGAAGTCGGTACGTGTAGGGAGGGGAGGGGGCGCTGCACGCCAATGTAGGGTCCGAAGTCGGTACGTGTAGGGAGGGGAGGGGGCGCTGCACGCCAATGTAGGGTCCGAAGTCGGTACGTGTAGGGAGGGGAGGGGGCG
>VOPJ01010337.1:0-15177 GCA_014673585.1 Semibalanus balanoides | reverse complement strand
TCAATGAGGACTCGCTCCGCGCTTCGCGCTCGCTCGTAATGAGGACTCGCTCCGCGCTTCGCGCTCGCTCGTAATAATACCGCATGGGGCTGGTGTAAATAAATTGTCAAGACCGAGGTGCTTCGTCACACGCTCCCTATTCAAATAGTGTTAAATCGGCCTACTTGAACGTCTTACCATTGTGTGTATTGTGTATTGTGTATTGATTAAATCGTCTACAGGTCATTACCCAGTTACAGACGAAGTCAGAAAATAAAAACATTTTAATACCTTAGGTGCCAGCAGGACGAATTAGGCACCTACTGATAGATCAAAATGCCCTCTACAGCTCGCTAATTGGTCATTTTCTCAAAAAATGCAAGGATTAGCCACTAGGAGACCGCCAAGACCCATGCCCATATAAGGTCATGTTGCCGCGTCGGTCGAACGTGAGTTTTCTTTGGTAGACCCAGAAGTGCCACGTCGACGCATCTTTCAAGTCTACCAAAGAAATAGCATCTCCCGATCCGGCCACTCCATTGGTGGAAATCGAGCTCGTCATTTGACGTCAGTGGACAGGGTGGACACGTTACGGAGATAGCCATGACACCCCCCTGGTATAAGCATTACTGAACAATGCTGGTATGTGGATGTTTGTGATCGATTTTTTTTTTAATTACTGCACGAGCGAAGCGAGTGCAGTAGTTTTGAAAACGCCGAGATCACAAATATCTACATACACAGCAGAGTTCAGTAGGTAAGTCTTTTACCATATGTCGCCAGTGCGGTATGCCAGTGCATAATGCGGAAAATACCACACTCCACGCGCTAATGCTTTTTACATTGCTCGGCAAATGTTAATGATTTTTACCATATGCCGCGTAAGTCATTCCGTGTTTTTTTTTACAATCATAACCAGGTCCTTACCAGAGAAGAAAATTTCAAATTTTTAGTTAGGCTTTGAATTCGATAAAATTGAAGAAGCCTGGAAAGCGAAGTCAACAAAGCTTTCAGAATTCCAGTCAAATTTGAATATCACACAGACTGTTTTCACGCGCTCTGGTGTAAAAAATATGCCCGTGACCATTTTTCTTAAACAGCTTTATACCACACCTCTTGGGCCAATGCATTTTGATATCCCGGCATATGGCAAATACAAATAATGCATCTGCATAACGCTGTAGGTCGGAGGGACGCCTTCATGCAACGACATCGTCCCATGCATTTTTCATGACATCCACACCGCACCAGCTCTCTACATGCGGCAGCTGCTTCTGGAGAAGGATACTGTGTCTCATCCTGTGAAGCCCAAGCGCCAAAACTACTACATCGGTTTCAGCGGTTTTGATGTTTATATACTGGCATTGTAGCCCTTTTCGAGCGCTAGTTTTACCAGCAAATAGAAGCCAAAAAGAGCGTTAGTGCTACCAGCAATCTTCGACGGGGCCCGGTCCAACGGAGCATTACTGCACGGAAACTGGTTTAGCCGAGTGTGCCGGCCGCCGCCGTCAGCTGACCTGCTATAAAGGCTGCGGACGGCGGCGGCGGTGTCACTGCACAGTCGACACGATGAAGCTGACCCTGCTGATCACCCTGCTGATCACCCTGCTGCTGGCGGCCGTGGTGGCCGTGTATGCGGAGAGACGAGGAAGAAGAGTCAGAATGAGTATTAGGCCCGGCAACGGATACAGCAGTGGCGGCACAGGAGCCGGGTCGAGATACCCATACCAGGGCCATTACCAACCGTGATGTCAATTGGAGCAAATCAATGGATCACACCACGGACAGGTAAACTATTGTCTCTACTCTTTTAAGTTGTATGACTAGACGATGCTTTTTTAAAACAAATGTGTTTCTAATGAACTGTTAATTGAGTGTAATTTTGTACAAACCTACAAATTCAATGCAATTTGTGTCTTTGTTTGCTGGGTTTTAACTGACCCTTGAGTTCATTTTGTGTCATTTAGGATAGCTATTTTTATTATATAAATACATAATGCTTTTGAGTAACACAAGGACTTTGTAAATCTTAAACAACCACAAACATCTACTATGGATTTCAGACCATGTTTTTTGGCGATAATTTGATAGGAAATGACCGAATCCGAATCAAGTTTTCGCACGGTCTATTTCAGCCCAGGCGCCAATTTCTGCCCTTGTAGTCTACTAACAAACAAATGGTATTGGTACTTGGTAAAAAATGGTATTGGTAGTATATTGGAGCTATTGGTATCAAAACTTATGGTACTTGTCGTTGACTCGTAATGTTAAGATCTGCTCGCTAGACCCATTCCCACAGTGGATGCTACTGTGATGTAGGCTGTGACCTGAAAAGCACGGCTGCCTTATCGTCATCATCGTCCGGTAGTCACGTGCTGTTGAGGTCACAACTCACAACCTACGTCACGGTAGCCTCTACTGTGGGGTCACATGTAAATGGTTTACCGAGCAGATCGTAACGTTACGAGTCAATGACAGGTACCATATAAGTTCTGATTTTTTGTTAACAGGCTATACGGACAGAAATTGGCGCCTGAGCTGAAATAGACTGTGCGAAAATGTAATTCTGATTCGGCCATTCCTGAACAAATTATCGACAAAAAACGGGGTCTCACGCGTCTGAAATCCATAGTAACATCAAACATTTCTTCTTATCCCGATGACCTTCTTTTCGAGAGGGCAGTTTTAAAGAATCGATGCTAAAAAAACGTGGGGTATTAGCCCTCACCATGCTGGGTCAGCGCTTAGACGATATCGAGAAACGGACGTCACCAACACAGAGCCCAGACCCTCACCTACATCGTCCATTCATCAATAGCCACTACGCTGCCCTGCACACACATCGGTAGAAGAAGGTGCTTCAGAGATAGTTAAATCAGACCCAAACATCCCCGCATATAGTGTAAAATTCCTGACCTCTGGTTATCTCAGGTCAGGTCACCAAGCCAGGTCACGTGACGCAATCTCCCAAAAAGTTTGTCATCGTACCAAAGTTACAGTTTCAGGCCGATTGTTTTCAAAGTTACAGGATTGCATAAGCTTATAGGTACAGGTCACTGCAAAAGTAATGGTAGATACAGTGTCCAAATATGTGTTGATTTGGGAAATGACAACCAAAAGTGAATCAATTTTCACTCCTCCTGACCGGAAATGGGGAGAGTGGGCAATTATTCACTTTTTGGTGTCATTTCCCACCCAATCAACACATTTTGGGACACTAAACCAACCATTACTTTTGCTGTGACCTGTACCTACAATTTGTTAAAGGGACACTGCCACCTTCCCAGAAGTTCTCTAATTGTGTCCGCCCGTGTTGCTCAGTCGGGAGAGCGCTGGTCTACAGATCTGACCCACCCTGGCAAGATGGGTTCGAGCCGCTCCGGCGCTCGCTGGTTTTGCTCCTGGCGGAGATGACCTTGCGGCTGGTGCAGCGGCGGTGTCAAATGTCAGATGAAGCCAGCGAGCCGGGCTGGGTCTTCAGACGTTAGGGGACGTTAAACTTTCGACTCTAAATTCTGCCGGTGACTGGAATTGCGTGATCGGATGGTGGGGTCAGGACCTGCGCAAGAAGCCTAGCTTAGCGTGGGTCCTGATCGAGGGAATCCATTCCATCAAAACATTCGGACATTTTTTTTAATTTACGCCGCTTGTGGTGCTATATATGAAGTAATTGCTGCCAAACACGATTATGACATTTGTTTCTCAGAAACAGAAACCGTGCTCAATTTCATAAAAGTTAATTTTTACTGCTTGGGTTGATGACGTCATATCAAGGAATTTCGGAAAATACAGAAAACCTTCACGCTGCCAAATGTATGGCTAATGTATGTAAAAACGAGTCGACTATCATCAACATTTAGTAAAGAGTGACGACGTCATCGGCTTAAAATCCCCGTTCAAATACACTGGGCACTGAGGATGTTACAGATGTCAAAACCAAACTCAAATTTATTCGTGATTAGACCTCGGTGGTTGTTTTAACTTATACCATACTTAATTTGAATGCCAAGCACTCAACATGGCTATCTCAACTCAAATATAGTGTTAATGTGAGACAGTCCCTTTAACCCTCGCCCGTGTAGGGCAAGATCACTGCGTGACCGTGTAGGGGGGGTGCGAGCCCCCCCTTGGCGCTTGGCCCCTAAATGAGCTAGAGCTTTGATTAAAAACGAGCATGTTGCTTGTGACGAGAGGAAGCCAATGACATCTGATTTTTAGGTCCTGGGTCAATAGGTGAACTCTGAGGTCATGTCAAAGCCAAAATGGCATCAAATTTTAAACGTGTAAAAAATGATAACTTATCAAGCTAAAATGGTAAAGGAACATCTTAGAATGCTAAACAGGCGCCAAATTTGAAATCAGCATCACAAAATGACCTAAAACCTGCGCAATTAAAAAAGGTCATGTCAGGTCATCTGAGGTCAGTGACCTCGGTTGACCTTTGGCAACGCATGACCTTAGTGGCACACATAATCATGTAAAATGGATCCAAGAATTGAAATCAGCGTCAAAAACTGCACTAGAAACGGACAGAAGACGAAAAAGACATCTGAGGTCATAGGAGGTCAGTGAACTCCGTTGACCTCTGAAAAGGTCAATCGAGATTGCAATTTCTGCAGAAGCCTCAGCTGTGACCTGGAAACACCTTTGCATTTGATCCTGAACAACAAACGCTCGGGAAATGCACATGTTTCAATGATTGTTATTCCGGGACGCCGCCTTCGTCAAACACGACCTTGAGAAACAGGTCAAAGGTCATGGGTCATACGGGTTAGAAGTTCAAAATTTTCGGAATATATTATGTGCAAATTGATGCGAAGGCAGGTACTGAAAGTTTCATCGCCATCGGTTGATATTTACGCGAGTATTCTGGGAAAACCGAAGGGTGGCATCCACCCCCTACACTGGCGAGGTTTAACCCATTATTCCGATGCTGGAGGCCAGAATAACCGCTAAAACGTGCTGAGGGAGGGGGCAGGGGAAATTTCTTTGGGGCCCCGCCTCCCCCCCCCCTCCGAGATACTCGAGAATGCTTGGGTCTATGTTCAATGGGACGAACATCATTCGATTCGCCGTGACAAATCTTTCTTTTTGGACCCCAACATTTTACTTGTGTTTAAAAAGGGGGCCAGGGGGCAACAAATGCGATTTTGTATGTTTTTTAAACGACATAGCGGCCATCGTTAAGTTCGACTGATTGAATGAACCAAACGTTTTTTAAGCTTCCAATGGAATAGTCTCTATATAATATATATATATATATATATATATATTATATATATATAATATATATATTATATATATTGATATATATTTGTGATATGACAGCGTAAAACATGATTGATGCCTTTCTTTTCCAGTGATTCTATGCGTCGAATTAGCTTTTCAGCATTTGCAAAAAGAGTTTTAAAAAATTGGTGCCTATATTAGGACGTAACGTTTCGACGGTACAACCAGCATCTTCAGACAACATAAGTACCCAGTGATGTCAAACATAAATATAAACAGTCAGGATACATTCGCGGTCGGTTTCGTTTCAAACAATACAATTATACGCTTTTTACATGTGCCGCACATTACATTTCATTTCATATCATGACACGAACACACGAGCACTTATCATTCAGTCACTTTTAAAACGCTCGGAAATGGCACATGTTTCAAGGATTGTTATTCCGGGACCCGCCTTCGTCAAACACGACCTTGAGAAACAGGTCAAAGGTCATGGGTTCATACGGGTTAGAAAGTTCAAATTTCGGAGTATTTTTATGTGTCAAATTGATGGAAGCAGGTACTGAAGTTTCATCGCGGCCTGGGAAAAGAAAGGCACAATTCATTTTGTAGCTGTCTATTCAACGAAAAATGTGCAAAAGAGAACCTGCTCCCTACGTTTACAAATATATATATAAATAAAGGAAAGGTATGAAAATGAAAAATCTTAGGCGTATTCAGGGCTGAAACTTTTTGATTTTTTAACGACAACTATGTGTTTTTCTGTGATTGTTTGGGACAATAGGAACGTCACATGGGTTTTTTTGCTGTAATTTGTTAAATGTTATATAATGCGCATAGGTGGATCCAGGTAAAAAACGTGGGGGGGGGGCACCATGTATGGAACGCCTTTTATCATCTTACTTATTTGAAGTCGGGCCTAATTTGACGGAGGATATCGCCTTCCATTTTATGCACCTGAGTGCGCCTCTGCCCCAAAATATGTATAATCCAAGTATTTATGATGTATATAGCAGTGACATAGTTTCTGACGCTTTTATTCCACCGCAAACTACGAAAGGAAGTATGCGCCGTACAACCGCATTCGTAACGCACTTCCAATACTTTTTATGTGCCCGTCCACGAAGATGACACGTGAAACGGGGGCTTATTCTGCGAGTACCAGTCTAGTCAACTCCTTTTTGAAGCAGCGTCCAGAGGCAGACGTTTGCAGACGCTTCTGGTACTTTTTAAAGCCCGTATTACTAACTTACGTTGCATCTCTTTTTAGCACTTTTTTGCCTACGGTGTTTTTTACGAGCGCTGCTTTTTACCTTTACATTGCATCATATTTTGTTTGTTCTTATATTTATATTTTTAGTTTTAGTTTTTTCGTCGTTATTGGCATCATTTTTATTTTATTGTATATGCATTTATAGCGCGTTTTGCGAAGTATATCTTATATTTTAGATTAATATTGTAGCTGTACCTACTGTCTATTGTTCGTGCCTTTTTGACTTCACCTGTTAGTGGGGGTGACCCTGTTGGTGATCGCTTGAATACATAAATAAATAAATAACATGAGCTTTGAGCCGCCTCTGCTGGGCCGATTTTTTGAAAATTTTAACACAACACTCGTCATTCAATTAAAAGAACAATCACAAAGTTTCAAGACGCTAGGCTGAACGGTTTTGAAGCGGCATGCGATAAAATAAATACTGGGGAAGGCAGAATCTGCCCCCCAGCACGGTATAAGGTTAACATCACTTTGTAAGTATCGGTGACCTAAGGTCGGGTCGATTTCGTTTCCATTGTTAGCCAATGGGGGAAATATTAAAATGCTTCCTTTGCGAAAATACGGTGGTATCAGTTAAATTAATTCTGCATCTTGCTATCATAGGCCATTCTTAATATAAAGCTGCAGTTTTTGTTGAATGATCTCTACAGAGTTAGCTGAGGTCATCCAAGTTCACCAATACTTTTTGTCAATAACTCTCGACAAAATGAAGATATATAAGTAAAACATGCCCAATGTGTTTGTATCGTCGAGACACGTCTCACAATATGCAGCAATACCTACTTGCGGTCACCACTTGCCCAGCTAACAATTTGACGTTGTCGCTACGTTGTAACAAGGTTGCAACACAGATAGTGTAATTTTGTAGACTTCCAGGGAACGTGTTCACATGCTACCTTGGCCGCTCCACAAAACGTTGAAACAACGTTGCTACAACGTTACCTTTGACAAGCATAGCTAAACGTGGTGACTTACGTGGTCGATCATTAATCTTAGTAAGATGGTGATATTGCTCAATTGTGAGATAATTGTACCACAGTTGGCGAGCTGTTCTTCCCAAGTACTTGAACAAAGTTGTGACATCGTAACGATACAACGTTACTGTAACGTTTAACAGCGACGTTTATTCATCTTTTTCTTCACAACATTCAAGACGTTGTCGCAACGTTGTTAAAACGTAAAATTACAACTTGATTTTTTACAACGTTGTAACAACGGTATCTGTTACCTGGGTGACTATGACCAAAAGTCAGATTTTGAAGTTGATCAATGCTGGCCATCAGGAACATGATTCGAAACGAGTTGACGAAACACACGATGGCGACAAACTTTTTGTTATCTTATCTGTATTATATAAATGATTGATGATATTATATAAATGCCTTTCATTCAATATTTGTGACCAGTGCTTTTTAAATATTTTTGTATTCATGTTTCAGATTACACAACAGTTGTTCCAGTTAAAGAACTCGGAACGCTACGATCAACATCCCTATAAAGAGCAGAACGTGGCAGCGACATCTATATCGTCTGCCCGACAACATTGCAGAAGGATGACGTCATCAGCAATCCGTTGTCATGGTTCATGTTCTCCGTAACTTCTTGCTTCACTACCCGGCAAAATAAACCAGCTAGCTATGCTTGAAAGTGATGTGAAAATGGTCTATGTAGTTGCAGGTTAACTAACCCACTGCTTTTATGTATTTGATAGCAAGCAAATGAATACAAAATATTTTATGAAGTGCCACTTTATAACCCGCGCGGCGCTGGGGTCTCCAGCCGAACGTGCGGTGCTAGGGGTTAAATTTTACCCCTTGGTACAGGTCACTACAAAAGTAATGGTTGGTACTAGAAAGGACTAAGGACTCAGCTAATCGCTTATATCTCCTAAAGCATGTGTCGTAATCGTTTGAAATTTTGCATCCTGGTCGCAGGCTGTGTCGTCCTGAAAGTGCAATACTCGTTTTTGGTTTGCACTCATGCATTTCTGAGAAATTTGCAAAACAATCTTCAGAGCCTCTATCGGCGAGGATCGTCCTACTTACGCCTCTGATGCCTCAGCCAGCCGTGTCCGCACCCGGCCAATCAGCGCTCTCGAAACAGGTTGCGCAACAGGAACTGAGTTAAGTCAGCTGAATGAATGGGCTCCTGCGTAAAGGCTAACGTCAGGCCATACAGGCCATAGTCAAGTGGTCATCGTGCAGTCCGGGTCACTTAGGTCAATGGCCTCCGGCCATAGCCCTCGCAGAGAGCTGAGACTTCGCTAGTTGAGGCGAACTGGGCCGGGCCGGGCCGGACGCGTAATGCTATCCCAGGTGAACGTAGTTATCGTCATCGTTTGCGTCATTTTAAAGGAAATAGTTCACCTTGGACTGCTTTTTTCAAACACAATTTGTTATATTTTCAAATACAATTTAGCTTTATGATGTCAAAAATAGGCATACATCGCGCCGGATTCAAGACAGAAGGACGTAAATTGTTAATTTCATCAAAACTATTGCGTACTCTCCGCAACGTCAAACGTGGCTCAGCCAATCAGATTCGAATGTTTAGTCGCGTAAGATTACTGTATATCCTCTGCCCAGGTGTGTGAGGCCCACATTCTTGACATTTATTATTTATGCCCACATTCCTCTGACAACAAGTCAAATATATTCGGCTGGAGAGCCCTTTCAGCCCAGAAAACTTGCAGTTAAGGGTTTTTCAATACGGGCTAAAAAAATGCTATCTCAGTGCAAAACCCATGCTGAAGGTGAACTATTTCCTTTTGTACTTCACTGACTTGATAAAAACGAAATGAAGATAATATCATAATGAATGAACAACTCCTTAATAATATATGTATAAGTGGATAGATTCCTTTTGAGGCATATGCGAAGGAATTCATAATATATATAACAATAAAAACGAGGACCACACCGAGGCTCTTGAAGATATGTCAACGAACCGTGGAAGCTGCTACCTTATCGGACCATAAGCACACAAGGTAAAACAATTTTATTTGTGAAGGTGCAAAAGGATGCATTCTTATAAAACAACAACAGATATATTTGGGGCGTTTCTGTAAGGCCTTGCATTTATTTGCATGGCCATGAATGACCGGTAGGTAGCCGCGACTTTTACCCGACCGACGGGCCTTGGCCCCGAACACCCCAGAATTAAATTGAAAACGTTTTAAATTTGTATTTGCCTTGCCTCAAACGTTTTGTTTTCAATACCTTTGCGCCTATGGCGGATGGACGATCGTTTTCAGCTGAATGAATTAGCTGCAATTAAATTCAGTTTTGAGTACCATCACAGGTTTATCAAGCGTTATTACTGTTCAATACAATTAAATGATTCACAATAGATATCAATTGTTCATGTCAAAGCAAAAAGTCATTAACGTCAGTAGCATTGTGTACAAAAACGGTTTACTTTTGTCACTCTAAAGGAGTCATGCAGACCACAATAAATAAATGTTTAGCTAGCCTAATAAGTGTAATGTCTATCATCCAAAACAATTATTATCCGTTTTTACGATGAATTATTTTGCGCGAAATGTTTTAAAACATTTTAAAATGTTGTAAAATGTTTAAGCATGAAAGTTTTAGTATACGTATCCACTATCCATTCCTTAAGTACATAACTTTTGCAAACGATTTTTGTCTTGGAAATGTCTCTTATGTAATTTGTAAGTATGTTTGTAAGATATAGATATGTTACAAAATTGCGGTTAGGTGGTAATTAGCAAGATAATATGCGTAGTTAATTGTGATGCCAGATCTTCACCTACTGAAAATTTTCAGAAGTTCTCCGAACATTTTAATTCGGCACTTCGCTATTTGGCGCCAAACAAACGACCTCCCTCATTCATAAATGGACTCGCCCGCAGCGAATCGTTTCTAGCGCATTATTATGCGCATGCGAAGGCAGACCTGTGATCCCATGACGCTCAGATTGAAGTTAACTAGATGGCGGTATGCTTCACTGACACGAGAGGAATTTCTAGACGCATTATATCTTAGAAACGGACAAATTTGTATCATAATTTTTAATGAGCTCATTTTCATTTTCCCTAATCTTGAATAATGATAATATCGCCTATCAGTAATTTATTTTTCTTGGAATATATCGTATACTAAAACTTTCATACTAAAACTGTTTAAAACATTTTAAAATGTTTTAAAACATTTCGCGCAAAATAACCCATCGTGAAAACGGCTAATGTCATACAAATAAGCGGCAATCATGGAACGAAACTTCATTCCGTTGATTTGATTACAGAGGGTTCTCACTTTATTCTGTGAAAAGCTAAATTTCCAAAAATCTTAAATCGACTTTTACCAAATAATCGACTTTGCCCCATCGACTTTTCCCATTATAGGTGCATAGGCGTAGGAGCCGGGGGGGCAGGGGGGGCAACTGCCCCTCAACTTTTTGAGCGGGGGGGCAACACCCCCCCCCCAACTTTTGTCTGAATTACTGGTCCAAAATTACGAGCAAGCCCACGACCACCTGGGGACGGGTCGGATCCGATCCCCTTCGGTTTTTCCCTGAATAACTTACCGAGTAGAGGTGCCACTTTTCTACCCACCTACCCACCAGATGCGGGTAGTTACTACCCACTTGGTTAGTAGTGGGTAGCACAAGCGATCATTTGGATGTATATTGTAGTGGATAGTTAGCGGGTGACATAATTTTAATAAATTGCGATTTTGTATGCGAATTGAGATGCTTGAACAAATATGGGCAGGCACGTAGCCAGGATTTTGTTCAGGGGGGGGGACCACGTCGAAAAAAAATCACATTTTGCTCCTAAAATCTCATTCTATCTAGTGTGAAATCACATTTTGCTCCTCAGCCATATGTTGCTGACGGGGGGGGGAGGGTCGGGTTTTCAGAGATCTCATTCTATTCTAGTGTGAATTTCATTCGCTCAGGGGGGGCCATGGCCCCGTGCCCCCTTGCTACGTCCTGAATATGCACCTCAGTTAGTGAGCAGAGATCGAACACAAAAAAAAAAGTTCAAGCATTAAAATATGAGCAACATTTTAAAGGGAATGTTTCACATTAAATTAAGATTGAGTTGAGAATGGCCAAGTGATTGGATTTGCCATTGAAATTAAGTTGTAGAAATTAAAACACCAACAGAGGTCTATCGAAAGTAAATCTTGAGTTTGTTTTTGACATCTGCAAAAAATAAGGCCCTAGTGTAAATAAGGGGAGCCTCTTAAAGCCGCATGTCGTCCATACCTTTTTATTCAATGTGACGAAAGTAGACTCGTTTACATTAGGCATACATTAGCCATAAATAGTCATACACATTGCAGGGTGAAAAGTTTCCTATTTCCAAAATTCCTTCATATGACGTCTCAGCCCAAATACATAAAACTTATTTTTTCATGAAATTGAGCACTGTTTGTGAGACACAATGTCAGAATCGTGTTCGGCAGCAATTACTATCATATTGCACCACAAGCGGCGTACATTGGACAACTTTAGAGAGTGAAACATTCCCTTTAATGGTAACATGATGACGATTTTTTATTTGTGGGGTACTTGCGTGGTAGCTGGCAGCCTATATTGGTCATGTGGGTAGTGGGTGGGTAATTGAAGGGGGTTTGCGGTGGGTCACGTTGCAGAATATCGACGTGAAACTTGGTGTACGTGTTAATGCAAAATGTTCTGATCCACTTCATCGACACACCGTGGACGATGTTCCCGGCGAATAAATCCTTCGTGAAAACGGATGATGAAAACGGATGTAGACCTTTCAGTGCTCTGTTCGAATAAAACTTCCATTTTCCTGGAGCGATGTTTGTTTTTGTCTGATGGAAGCCAGCGTAGAAAGTATTCTTGAAATACTTTGGCTAAGCAGCGCATCCGTTTAGTTCATAAAGACATAAAGACATAAAGACATAAATTGTCAGTACAACAAAGGGCCTCATGGGCCCGTCCTGGGTTGTACGATACACACTATACACATGGAATTGAACAGCATACAATCACGCATGACCCTCCAAATACATTGCCTCGCAGGGCACCATACCTTGTAGTATACAGTACACTAACCGTTTACCACTTTCAGAATTTAACATACAGTACCGATACATCGTTAACACTACAGCATCCTGCACACACAATTCTCAGAATTTAGCCATCAGCATTCACGAGACATATCATTCCATACAAACGTTGCTAGTTATACAAGTCCACACATACACGATCGACCTAAATAATCCCTTTTTCTGTAAGCATCCTATTTCAATTTAGCTATGTTCCGATTGTTATGTTCACATATGCTGTGATCACTAAAAATAAAACTAACCCCAGTAATATTTATAAACAAAACCCCTTCCCGGAAAAATATTTGTCTAACCCATTTTTGAAAAAAAGCTAAATGTGTCTGCACTGACTACAATCCCCTGGTAAATTGTTCCAACTGGCTCACAGCCCTCTGCTGAAAAACGACTGTTCTTAATCTATCCTGCGATTTAATAATAATTTACTGATGTCACTTTGTCATCGGTGCTGTCTGTCGGTGCTACACGCCAGTGAAATCTATATGAAACGTATTCTGCCCTCGCCCCTGATGCCAGGGAGAGGACTATAGTAATTGCATTGGATCCACTGCGTGCAGCACCGACAGACAGAGGGCAGAACAGCGGATAGAACTTTTGACTACACTGTACCTTCGCGTACATTTCAATAATTACGTCATCTATGAAACAATTTAGCAGTTGCGTCAAAAAATGAGATATACCGATTTTAGTGACATCCGTTACTACCATACATGACATTTTTTGTCGAAAATAGCTAAATGTTGGAAAATTGCAAAAATATATTTGTAAAACAAATTGCAAATTAAAAACGTTAAAACACGTGACATGATAAGTTCTAAGGAATGTCTGTCTCGGATAGGAAAAAATCGTTTTTTTACCCCAAAATTGTCAAAAAAAAACGTTTTTTACCAAATTGACTATACAATCCAAAATTTTGACAATTTTGCCCCCCAACTTCAAATGAGTTGCTACGCCCCTGTATAGGTGCTTCTGCGATGTTGAATGTTTTATGTGCTCAGAAATGATTTAGTTTACATGACAATTCAGACCTGAGAAACGAGTTGGATGAGTCTTTAGCTCGAAATATTCCATTTCAATAAAACATGTTCACAAATGAACATGCCCAAATGGCTGTCCGGTATCATCCGATTTCCAAATAATTGAATCTCATGGTCTTCCATGTTCTCTTTGGTCCTCTTCCGCTCAACACTCTAAAAAGTGTGTTTCGATTTTAATCTCTTCTGAATAATGTTTTATCATAAAGAGAATATCATGAGGATTTAATACAGCCAGCCTTCCGAGCCCGCCTTGAATGGTTGCAATATTTAGCAAGGTCAACCGAATGGAATACATGGAATAGTCGGTTGTTAAAAGACGTTACGCACATGGTGCCCTACGATGTTTACCTGGATCTGCTAATGCACAGTATTTTATATTTATCACATTACAGCTACCAAGACCACATGTGACATTATTATCGTCCAAAACAATTACGAATAGCGCATATTTGTTATCCGAAAATCTCCCCATTTTTCATCTCCTGAATACGCCTCTGGTACCTGTCCTTTCGTTATGTGAAAGCCTAGTTCATTTGAAGCTAAAAAATGTTTTGGGCTTAAAAATTGGTCGAACCACAATTCAACAATGACTTAAAATAACGTATTTTTGTCCCCCAGGCCACCATTTTTTTACAAAAAAAAATATCGAGGTCCAAGAAGAAAGAAATTTTGACGGTGCATCGAATGGTGTTCGTCCCATAATTTTCAAACGAGCGGTTCTCGAGATCTCTGGGGGGGTCAGAATCTGACCCCCGCACGTTAAAAGGACACTGCCACCTTAACATTAGATTTGAGTTGAGATAGCCATTTAGCGTGCTTGGCATTGCAATTATGTATGGTATAAGTTAAAACAACCACTGAGGTCGAATCAAAGAGAAATTCGAAGTTTGGTTTTGACATCTGTAACATCCCCAGTGCCATGTTATTGAATGGGGACCCTGAGCCGATGTCGTAGTCTCTCTTTACTAATGTTGAATTTACGGTCGACCTTGTTTTTACTTTGGCCATACATTAGCCATACACTAGTCATACTTATGGCAGCGTGGAAGGTTTTCTTTTTCCCGCAAAATTCCCTTCATATGACGTCATCAGCCCAAATATTAAAACCGCATTTTCATAAAATTGAAGGCAAATGTTTGTGAAGAAACAAATGTCAATAATCGTGTTTCCGGCAGCAATTACTTCATATCAAGCACCACAAGCAGCGTACATTTGAGAACTTTTGGGAAGGTGGCAGTGTCCCTTTAACGTAATTCTAGCCGTCTGAAAGGAATAGGGTTGGGTGGAGGCTAAAATTATGGAATGGTGTGTTTGTACTTCTGTGTAATATCTTTAGGTCCTGTTG
This sequence comes from Semibalanus balanoides, assembly GCA_014673585.1. Lineage (NCBI taxonomy): Eukaryota > Metazoa > Arthropoda > Thecostraca > Balanomorpha > Balanidae > Semibalanus > Semibalanus balanoides. The sequence goes on along the minus strand of VOPJ01010337.1, from coordinate 243 downwards.
TTTGTGTTATTATATACAAACATCGTCTGTTATTGGGTGCATGCAAGTTTATTTTACTTAACCCTCGCCCTGGTGTGGGGGTCATTTTGACCCCCCTGAGGTTTTTCCGGAATAGCGGGAAAACGGCTGCGCGCAGCGCCGCCAAATTTTGCATAGCTGTTTGAACATCAATTGTCCACACTTTGACAAAAAATTTACTTCAGGTCAACCGAGGTCAGGTCATCAGGTCACTTTAAGTGACCT
>VOPJ01010336.1:0-47076 GCA_014673585.1 Semibalanus balanoides | reverse complement strand
TCGGACAGGTGGGAGGTCTGCCCCGCCGCTGCTGGACAGGTCTGTATCACCACCGTCGGACTGGCACAGGTGGGAGGTCTGCTTCTGAGAGTAGTGGTGGCGATATGGCCGCCTCCGTCACGTCAGGCCGGCTGTAGCGTGCTACTGACGGCCGCCGCCAGCAGCAGGCCGCTCTGCCTGCCGTACTGCCGCTTCATCCCTTCCTAGAACGGCGATACTATCCGGACGAGACGCCGCGCAAATATAGCCGGCCAGTCCGGCTTTTTTCCGCCGGAGATGACCCCCACGCGCCAAACTGGTTACACTAGTCTGCAGTGGCCAAAGTTACGCCAGCTGGCAGTAGGATATCTGCGACCCGTAAAGCCACGGCTGGTCTTACGTGCAGCTGGGATGGGAGATAGGAGACTATCACCGGCCACGCCTAGTGGCTGCTCTGGTGATTGATCAGCTGGTTCCCACAGCCCGTTGTTGGCGTAGAGGCAGCTCTCTGGGGCTATCGAGGGAGGGGTGGCACAGTGACGCGTCCGGCTACCGCAGCACAAATGGCAGCGGGGCAGATCGGACCAGCGGTCATCAGGAGTGGTCAGAAAATCCCGCCAACCGGCACAGGAAGCGGCAGATAAAGGTGACTCAGAGGGATCCATGGGATCGCAACGGACAGCTGTGGGCGTGGGAACGGGGGACCGAGCCTGCTCTGCTGGGGAGTGAGGGGTGCTGGGAGGTGAGGGGTGTAGCAGGCACGACAGGTGCTGCTGATAGCTGGCGGGCCGTAAAAGGGTGTTTGGAGTTCAAGACTAGTCATAGATGATAATATCGGCGGTGAAATACACGCCTTTTACTGTTAGAGATGTTTGAGTGACGGAAAGTAGCAAATGGACACGTAACGGCAGGCAGTTTGAAGGTGAGACCGAGAGAAAAAGAAGGTGGAATGGTAGTTGTTGCGTATTGTTTGTTGGCTGCAGGTTGTTTGGAGGAGTTTAAAATAAACACGAATGAATGTGATACACACCAATTTGCGTATAACTAAATATTTTGTGAGATATTGAAAGTATATGTTGATAATCTACATACTGCCTGGTGCTGTGACGTCAGTTGGCAACTGTGGCCCGCCGGCCAACGTAAAATAATGTCGTTTCCCGCGTTTTCCAGCGTTTCCTGTAGACAATAAATGGGATTAAGAGTTCCCCTAATTTACTGTTCGCACCAAGCTCTACATAATCTCATGGATATGTATTATGTGGATATTCGCAACACAAGCCGTGATCTGCATATCTTCTACAACACAAATGTGAGGCTCTGCCCCGCGCCTCAGCTTCACCACTGGTTACCACTGGTTACCACTGGTTACCACTGGTTACTGGCACACAGTGGCGGGGATGACTCACACTGCAACTTCCAAAGGTCTCTTCAGTTGTTTCTAGGCTGTTGGGTAATGCAAGTTCGAGTGTTTATGAATCTTCACACCTTTAAAGCGCCAATTAAAAAAGTCAAAATTAAAAAAGATAAATTACGATTTCAAAAAGATAAACACCAATTGAAAAATCTGAAGTCCAATTTCAGAAAGCCGAAGTTAATTTTCAAAAAGATAAAACTGAATAAAAAAACATTTTCAAAAAGATAAAATCAAATATAAAAAAGACACCGCATATGTAACAGCCCAATGCTATGATTCAGGTAATGCAACAAGCAGTGATCATGGCACTCAAAAAATAATCCGAGAAACGAAATAATGCGCAATGCGCATGCATTGCACAAAGATGTATCTTTGTACAAATGGCTGCGCTTAGTTGTCAAAGTAGAGGCAGTTGCGTGATTTTTCACTTGGATTTTTGCAGCTTAAAATCCATAAAACATATTAAACGTTGCTTTGGATTAATGAATTTCCTTGGTGCCGTGAACTCGTTCATAATCTATATTAAAAATAAGTATAAGTGTATATTTATAATTAAGTTACAAATGTAAATATATGCAAAATATTTAGGCTATGACCCAGTTCACAACATCAATGGAATCAAATGAATATTTTTTCGTTTTAAGCTGCAAACATCAACTGAACAATCACACAACTGTATGTACTCTGACAACTCTTTTTAACCCGCGCCCTGGTGGGCCTCCGAGACAACTTCGCCATGTTGGGGGTCAAAATGACCCTCTGTCTACCTCGAAAATGAAAAGTGATAATGATACGCGAAAAAAAAAATGTTTGAAAGCTATCAACATGCACAGTCGGTCTGTTATGTATCTTCCCCTTTTCAGTTTTTAAAACCCACCTTATTTCTCTTCTGTGTACAATGTACAGAAGGACTATACAAGCGGTTGTACCTACTGTAGTATCACTTCTCTTAAATCAACCTTCATGTACACAAAGGGAAATTAGATCGAGTTTTAGAACTGAAAAGGAAGATACATAATATACCGACTCACAGTTACATTCGAAATACAATAACAGTTTTTAGCAGTTACGATACTTCACAAATCCGTTTCGGATAGGACCATTTTGGACCGGATCTATCTTGACCTTGTAAAAATATGTTTTGATCATGCAGATGTGTGTCAACCTTATGTTGTTAACCCGCACGCGTTAGGGTCTCTCGCCGAACGCCGCGTAGTGGGGGTAAATACTTACCCCCCCCTCTATATTCCGAACCCAATAACCGCAGCGAGACGCGCATGGCGCGATCGACAAGCTCAATAACAACAAATCGAATGCATACGCCGAAATTTTCAAGTTAGGTCAAATGAAGGTCACGTCAGGTCACATGGAAATTCGAGTTAAGATTTAATTGTCATATTTCAATTAAAATCTTTGATAAGACTTCAATGCACATAAACTCCAAAGGTGTAATACATCTATTGCAATTAAGTAAAAATGAAATTGCATGCAAATGTCAACAAGGCAAAGTTCCAGGTCAAAAAGGTAAACACTCACGAAGGTCAAATAAAGCTGTGGACAAACATTTTAGGGGCATTTCCACAATAATCCAATAGAAACATCATTTTTACAACTTGACCCCGCAAATCAAGATCAGTTCAACTACCGTCAAAACTGAAACTGACGAATAGAATAAACAATGCATGTTTTAGGTTATTTGTACTCCACAAAACCACAAAAAAATGGCATTTATAATCTGTATCAGGTCAAAAAATCCAAAAAAACGTTATTTGGAAAAAATTATGTCAACTTACTTATGCTTGGAGAGCAATCAGTCACTGAAAAATAAGCATTACGTTGAAATTCGTCTGTTTCAATACACTTGTTCTCATATATAATATTCCGGTTTTTAGATACTTTGAAATTTCAATTTTGGGAAAAAATTTCCTGAAAAAATCATTTCTTGGATTTTTGGGGTCAAAAAACCCAAAAAATTTTGGAATCCCAAATTTCCATCTGTTTACAAATTAAATTCCTTCCTATACAATTTGCGTTTGCATTGCTTTAAATCTATGTTTCTACAGCATCAAACATTTAATCTTATTCTAAGCCAAAAATGGCATGACATTGACGTCATCAAAAACGTCATATCCCCCAAAGTCTCAAACTTTTTCGATGATTTTTTTTTAGGTAGACGTCAAATTGATGCTGAATAAGGTACTGAAACTTTAACGTCGTTATCTATTACCGTTTTCAAGTTATTGCGGAAATACGTGAGGGGGGGTAATCTTTACCCCCCCCTACGCCGCGCGGGTTAAGGTGATCATGGATGCAATCAAAGACTCTGGATGGAATGCATGGTTCATAAACTAAAATGTCTCAATTTTGAGGTTTGACCTGACCTTGACCTGATATGCGACCTTGATAAAAAATATAGAGTAGTATACTTGAGATGCGTCTCGATGAGAGATTTCGAACGCTGCCTTGCGCGTCTCGCTATGATCATCGGTTCAGGAGATAATGAGGGAACAATATTTGCCCCCCGGTCAATGGCGTTCGGATAAGACCCCGGTCAAGCGCAGGTTAAATTCCGGCGCCAGCAGCCGATCTGTTCAGTGGGATTGTTGAAATTGCCGTTCAAACAGTTATGCTGAATGGTCAAATGCGAGTGCAAAAAGGGTTACTAAAGGAAAGGCATGGCATGAACATTCTTTGCATAGTCGTGCTCATGGCTTCAGAATGTATTGTGACATGTGTGGCCAATGCGACAACAATTCTTAAGTTGGTTTGCCAGAGCCACAACAGCATTCCCTGTTTTGTAATGCAAATGTATCGGAGCATCTGTCAGGCTATGAACGAATTAGCACAAATAGCACTAGAGAATAACCTTTGGCCACACTAACTTTGGAAAATGATCGGCTCATGGTCGTAATAGATCGCCAGCAAAAAAGCCACACTCTTCTTTTCCTATAAAAGCTTGAAACAGACAAAATAACCTTGCCCAAACAGTCCCCATCTAGGTAACAAGTTTTGTGATTTTGCCTCCCTTCTCTGTCCTGCGTTCTCATCGGCCCGTTCCAGTCGGACCGGGTCAGGTCGAACTACGGGTAAAATTGAAAACCTAGTGCTGCCTCAGCTGACTGCCGATTGGTCGTAACGTTTGTGACGTCACCAGTTAACTAGCCTTTCCCGCTGATGTATTTGCGGAACGCACCAGCCTTGGCTTACCGCGAGATTATTGTGACGCGTGATTTCATTGCCGAGAGATTATTGTGACGCGTGATTTCACTGCTGAAACATCTGACGGCCCGTCACCGGTCCGTCACCGTTGCGGTCACCGGTCCGTCACCGCTGCGGTCACCGGTCCGTCTCCGCTGCGGTCACCGGTCCGTCACCGCTGCTGTCGCCTGCCGGCCTATATTTACCAGGATTCGTATGGATTGCGGTCTTTGGACGAGTGTGGTGCCGTTTTTGGACGAGCGTGGTGCGGTTTTTAGAGAGGACGGACTGTGTAGCAGCCCGAGTGTCTAGACCGGTGACCTGACTTCTGTGGCAGACAATGTCGTTTGAAGTACGGACACGACCGCCGAGGGAAAACGGCGAGTGCGTGGGCGTACTAACTAGGGCTCAGTGACGTCATTTTCGTACAGAGGACGACCACTGGATCGTAGGAATGTTACATTACGTCGCCAGAATGTGTATCCAGCTTTGGACAATGACAGGAGTAACCGTATTCTGCCGTTCCAGAACTACAGCGTCATCGATGAGAACGTGCAGAGATTAGGCCTTATTTATTGCTACATTGGCAAATCTATAGATTTGCCGCGACTATACTAGCGGATTGTCAATCTAATAATAGCGGCTAATGATTATAAGAACAGAAAACCGTGATCGCAAAAGGTTGCCTCTTCCTCTGATTTTGGTACTGTTGACATAAGACGCGCGTTTTTTTCATCGGTATGGTTTAAACAAATACGTGTTGGTTTGTCGGTTGATGAGAAGAAGCTGTGTTAGCTCATGAGCCAGATCTGTACTGATCTTCGTTATCTCAGATGAGCGAGGGTAACCTGTTGCTTAACCCGCGCACCGACGGGGGTGGATATCCGCCCCCCGGAAGTTTTTCAGGAGTAGCGGAAAAACGGCGGCGGGTAGCGCCACCACATTTTGCACAACTGTTGGGGCATCAATTACGCACACGTTCTTGAAGTGCTGACTTCCTAACTTTTAAGGTCATGTCGTCAGGTCATTCAATGACTTGACTCCATGTCACGTTTTTGAAAGGTTGACATCATGCCGAAGTGGTGAACCAAACTGTTTGAAAATCGCATTGTGTGATAAGGACATATGTATCTACAATTTGTATATTTAAGAATTGTGTAAATCTGTGACCTTAGGTCATGTCAATTTCGTGACCTCCCAATATAAGTCTATGCAATAAAATTGAATTGCGAACCAATAGTTCGCATTTCATTTTTCGGAAAATGCGAATTAATGGAAATGCGAACCAAGGGCAAAAGGTTTTTGTACAATGACTCATCTTCTACGGGGGGTAGAGTGAAATGGTCTGATTCACCCTTCTGTTTCTCTTATCGACCTTCATCAAGTGACATATAATTTGACTTGAACTTGACATGGCCTCAGGTCAGGTTAATCGACTCAAGCCTGACTCAACTGCCGAAGAACTGACTCAACTCATGACTCAAGCGCTGTTTAAAAGAAAATGAATCAACGCGACTCTTGACTCAAGCATTTTTTTTAAAATTGATTCAATTCGACTTTTGACTCAAGTACTGTCGGGTAAAATTGAGTCGCTTGACTCTTGACTCAAGCAGACTTGTGATTGATTCAAATTTTAATGAATGATTCAATCATGATTCACCGGCAAAAATGAATGATTCATCATGATTCAATCACTCAACATTACCACTGATGAATCGATTCACAGTGATTCACAGGCTTACGTGAATCAATCATGAATGATTCATCCAACGAATGATTCATGAATGATTCAATTCAAATTCTTACAAATGCATAAATGCAAATAACAGTGCATATATTCGGAATGAGGGTGTTTACAGACCAAATGAAGGAACTGAAAGTGATCTTGACATGTGTTCAGTGTTCACTCAGTTTGATTCCCTATTATTAGACTGGGCTATCGTTGGAATAGTTGCTGCTGTCCCACCAAAAATAATCATTAATTGTGCTATGAATGATTCAATCACCATATTTTCTTTGAATGAATGATTCAATCAATGATTTATTGAATCATTCATGAAGAGGTGAATCGATTCATGAATGATTCACGTAAAATAAGAATGATTCAATCAAAAACAATGATTCAATCAGAATCAATCACAAGTCTGGACTCAAGTACTGTTGGATAAAATTGAGTCGCTTGACTCTTTACATTGAAGCTAGTAGGAAAAACTGATTCGCTCGACTCCAAAACAATTTTGAATCAATATGACTCATCATATACAATATAATACAAGTTTAATTATTACTCGCTTACACCAGCCCTGCTCGACGTGCCGCAAGCGCAAGCTTCCATAGAGCCTATGCTTAAGAAAATTGATGGCAGGGCCGTGCTTTCATTAGGTGCTATGGGGCTTGCGCTTGCGCTTTTGACACAGCGATCAAGGCCATCAATGAAAAATGAAATCAAAGCATATAATTGCAACTTTGGTTAACCCGCGCACTGCAAGGGGGGTTGATTTCCGCCCCCCCTCAGGTTTTTCAGGAGTAGCGGAAAAACGCGGCGCGCAGGCCGCAAATTTCGTACACCTGTCTAGGGCATCAATTAACACACTTTGGAAAAGTTTTGACTTGAGGTCATCTCAGATCAGGTCACAAGTCCATGTCAAGTGATTTCACCTTCAAAAATGTTTGCGTTCGTGCCAAAGCCACATTTTTTGAAAATTTTGACACTTGCAAGATTTCATAAGAATATCAGTACCTACAATTCGTTTATCTCGGATTTTTCGGTTATCCGGTGACCAAAGGTCAGCAATTTCCTGGCCTCCCCCATTATAAGTGAATGGGAAAAATAAACAAATGCTTCCCTTTCAGAAAATATTGCATTGATCAGGCTAATTCTGTCAGAATCATTGCTATTTTAGCTCATTCTAAATGATCAAAGGGTGCAATTATTGCTTTAGTGATTTTTTACAAGGTCATCTGAGCGTATCGAGGTTCATCTGGGTCATTCTGAGGTTCCAATTGAGGTCATTCTGAGGTCAGTCTGAGGTCATCTGAGGTTCATCAGCAATGATTTCCTAATTAACTCTATGATATAAAGAGATAGAGACGATTAGTTTGACACCAATGTGTTTCGTCTCGTCTGGCGCGTTGTTCCATATGCACATGGCTTACCGGGTCACCAATGACCTTGACCTGGGTCAAAGTTTGAAGTTGACCCTACCAGTTCACCATATGTATGATTCAAAGCGCATCCAATGAGACAAACACGATGGCGTTCAAAGTTTTCCCTAATCTTCTAGGTGACATTGCTTATTACGAAAAAAAACTGTTTGCTTTAAACAGTATTTTGACCTTTCATGACCTCTGGAGCCTAAACTATTGAACTGAGATCCAATTTTTGATGGCAAAATATGCATTGCAAATTTAAATAGCTATCGATTGCCTCTCAAATCATTTTGCTCCTAGCTAATCATAGTTTCCGAGATAATCGGGGGTTTCGGAAAAGAGTCCTAAAGAGTCCTAAAACGGAAAATCTGACCTATGGTGACCACTGGTGACCTCAATTGTGACCTGATCCAAGAAAATACATAAATACTTTTCGATAGAGCTTGCCTAGAGCTATCTAATGCCGTTTTCTGCTTGTCGCTACGTTGCGTAGTTTTGGAGATCTCACGGGGGGGGGACGGAAATCACCCCCCTGCAGTTCGTGTTCGGCGCGAGCCCCCTACAGTGCGCGGGTTAAGATGTGGGCTGCTGTTAGTCGTTAATAACTTTGCATTGATTAAAACAATTTTAAGTAACAGTACAATTGGACAAAATGAATTAGGTAGACATTAGTCAATGTCAGGGAAATTGCAATAACAACAATACTGCAGTCCAATCCACAACCAAAGAGTGCAGACAATAAATACATATTAATCATTCAAGAGTGTGTCTGTCAGCTACAGCTCAGCACGGATAAATAGCCATAATGACAGAAAGTACAAGTACACCATGGGGTGTTCGGTATTGGTAGGGCAGGCGTCAAACTTCCGCACACAGCAACTATTGCTCATCTGTCTTCATGGGTAAGGCTAAGGCTATCAAAAGGCTGTGTGGTCAAATTCACAGATTTTGGGAGAATGAAGGATGCCAGATTTGCTTGTTTGATCACATATCTTTAGATGTAGGAGGTGTCCGGGTCTAAAAACATGACAATTATGTTAAATTTGCATGTGTTTTGGCTAGACACCCCACATTGTATGACATCTTATCTGGAAACATTGCATAATTTTGGCATCCTTCCCCCTAACTCTGCATTTGGCCACACTGTCAAAAGGACATAAATAAGCTTTTTCGAGGATCCTGTGGGCCCGTTCCCTTCGCCTTTTCTAATCTCCTCAAAGCTGCTCCCACTTGGTCCAGTCTTATTTTTGTTTAGCAAAGAGCAGTTGCAGTTGGAGCAACTTAGAGGAGAAAAGAGGCGCGACTGGAACAGGCCCTATCACAGAGAGACGCGTGAGGACCTGGGGCCTATTCCAGTCGCGCCTCTGACTCCTTCTAGTTGCTCCAACTGCAAACTGCTCTGTGTTAAAAGCAATTAGACTGGACCAAGTTGAGGCAGCGGCTTTGAGGGTTAGAGGTGCGACGGAAACAAGCCCCTGAGCAACAGCATCTCACCACAAACATCGCAGACTTCATAACTGTATGCATATATGCATCATAACAATGGTTAGAATGACGTAATTATATGACTATAAACAAAAGACTCCTTTAAGCAACGAGACTTGTTATTGATGATTATATGCATTACAGTAGTGATGAAGTCTGCGCATGTATGTATAGTATAGTGGTAGATGCTGTCAGCGCGATACTCTATCCCCAAGTAGACGGTTCAAATTGCTTAATATAGTAATATAATTCCTACCAAGAATGTTTGCGTCACTGAATGTTTGATATGCGCAAGATATGTCGACAGTTAAAAGCTTACATATATAAACTCTGACTGTACCTGTTGTATATAGGTATCTTGGTGTGCAAGGCCCTTTGGTGTGTACCTACGCTCTGAGCCAGCTTTGGCTATATGCGCCCTAAACCAAGACAAGACAAACAGTTTATCAAACCAGGCTCAAGACTGTGCCATTACCTATTGACTGTCAAGGTTTGGGAGAGGTAGACCTGAGCTTCCTTTTGATTTTCTCTGGTCAGGATGCGTTGTTAGCACAAGCAGCATTCCATACAGCCATCAGGCAATCAAACCCATTATCTAGGCACCAGTCAAGCTTGAAGATGGTGGTTGGTACCGTATTGGTTCTTGGTAGTATTTACCATTTATGATATAAGGTAATAGTGATATATGCTAAATAGGTACCCGATTAAATGTGGTAGTGTGTTCAGTGTTGCTGATTGACTGAGAGTTGTTTATTGTTGATTATGTTCATTAGATAAGACTATTGATTATACACATGATTTGCACAAAAGTTGACATTTACATTCAATTATACCCAAAATATATTTGAGTTATCAGCGACTCTAACTAATTTTTGAAGAATCCATGTGACTCATGATTCAGGCGCTGTTTCAAATAAAGTGAATCGACTCGACTCTTGACTCAACACTGTTTCAAATAAAGTGAATTGACTCAACTCTTGACTCAAGCGCGGTTCTTACAAATATAATCGACTCAAGTCCTGACTCGGCCAAAAAAGTCTGACTCTTGAGTCAACGCCCGACTCGACTCTGAGTCATTTACAAGTCTGTAATCCTATATATGATTCGATGCGCCGTGATAAGAGAAACATGATGGTGGCATAAGCCTGCTTTAGCTTGTATACATAAGTTATAAGCAAACAACTTTTTCATGAAATAAAACATTTTGACCTTTGCTGACCTCTGGAGCAGGGGCGTGAGAAGTACTTTCAATTTGGGGGTCGAGATTTTGGCGAACCTGAGGTTGCGAAAATGATATCTAAAAAAACAATATATCGCTGTGGTAGCCACCCGTTATATCGCCAACAGGATCTATCGCCATATATCGCCACCCGTTCACGTTTCCACGTTACGATGGTCAAATGTGCGGTACCACTGTTAAGGTGTAAAGATGCAAAACGAGTTCCAAGTTCAATGCAGTTTAATTTTATTTGTTTGAGTTTTTGATTGAAACTGCACCTTTGTTCAACAAAACATAAGGAAATTTTCGTAGACAGTGCCATTGCTCTATTCAGAGTTAAAGAATCATGGTAAAAGACGGGAGAGGGCCGACACCTAGCTTCAAAGTTGGGAGTGGGCGTCGCCCCAACAGGTCCAAAGTTGAGGTTGCGAGTTGCCCCTACTGCCCCCACCGTTGCCACGTCCCTGCTCTGGAGCCAGAAATATTGATCCTAACTCAAAGCGGAGGGAACGTTGCAGAAAGAGTATTGCAGTGGCATTTCATTGCTTTTTACGGAATGCTCCTAGCAATGTTAGTTACTGAGCTAGCCTGGATTATGTGAATCAATGCTCAATTTACTTGAAATATGGGAAAACTAAACCTGTTTTTACCTCTGGTGACCTCAATATTGACACATCGAAGCTATAATATAAATAGAAGTAGATCATCCAGTTCTCTGCTCCCAAAGTACTCGTCGCTGGAGGTCTCTCACACAAGCACGTAGCCCAGCGATTTACCGTACACCACACGTGTGTTGTGTGTGGCGTGCTCGACTTCTCCGACGTACGTGCGCTGATGTTCTATATAGATTCTCTCTGGCCAGGGTGGCTGTGGATATTCAGTGCGCCTCCGTCTGAGTCGTAGAATGCTCGATAGACCATGCCTCGCTCTCGTCTGGCGTACTTTATATAGAATGTGCAGGTGCTCAAAGTTGGAGCATGTTCAATTTGGTCTCACCTGACTGAATCACACACTCGGATTTTACTAATATGTTCACTGATTCAGAGAGACCAATTGCTCAATTGCCAAACGACTATCTATTTAACAACCGAATGGCTCTTTTTATGATAATCTGCTTAATAAGGGTAATCCTACTCTAGTCTCTGTTCTGCTGATGAGCGTGAAACTTAATTTTAGTTTAATTCTCTAAGTTTAGGGAATATGTGGCCCAATTGTGGTTCATTCCTTCTGGTAACACTGCTACGTACTATGCTCGTGGTCTTCGGTGACCCTAAGAGATTCTCTGCTAGCCTTTTCAGGGCCTCTCTCTTCATCAACCTGCCAGGTGGTCACGCTCTGTGCTGGGTGAATCTGGGTATCCTACCCTTATCGTCATGATTGCTACGAGGCGTGCCTCTTCTAAGACCCCGCATAGTCACATTCCGGGTATTCCAATCATATCACACAGCTCATTCACGGTCCTATAGTATCGTCAGCTCAGCAAGATATGCTCTGAAAACAATTTCTGACATTTCTCCGCCGGACGGCCTCAAGAAGTGTACTACGCGCTTACTCGAGACGACCGACTTGTCAACAGAAAGATACAAACTTTCAGAGCACAGGGATATGGTGTCTCCAAATCCCTCCAAATAGCCTCTGGAATAACATTGCTCCGACTGGAGGATGAGCAACGCATCAACATCGAACAATAATCGGAACTTTGATTAGCTGAATGCTTACATGTTTGGTAGCTTCCACAGATCCAATACGTTATAGGGCTTGAAACAGTGCACACTTTCTTTACCCACCACAGTCAATGTGCCTTCTCTGTCTAGCGAGGACCGGTTTTGTTACCTTGTAGGTTGGGGTGGAAGGAGCACTGAAGACCACCGTGACATTCCTAAATAACCAACGAGATGTTAAAGCAACGCCAGTAAAAAACAGAACCATAGTTGACTAATAGACTGTCGTTGTATATATGGGAATATCATTTGAATTTGATCAATCTTTTGGGATCAGGAGTCATACTTGTGTGACTATTACCGGATCCAAGGAATGACCTAACATCGACAAAAAACGTTTTTGCTCTGTCTGTCGTAAATATTAAAGTTATGCATATAATTCATTTGGTTAGCGTTAAAATGTTCGTCGTTGAATTAGCTATCTGAAAATATATCGAATTTTTTGTCTGGGTTTGTTAACCCGCGCGGCGTAGGGGTCTCCAGCCGAACGCGCGGTGAGGGGGGTAAATATTACCCCCCTTATCTCCAACCAATACCGCAGCGATGACGGCAAGGCGGCGATCGAAAGCTCTCAATGAAAAGAATCGAATGCATACCCGAAATGTTTGAAATTGGGTCAAATGTCAGGTCACAGTCAGGTCATATGGAAAGTTCCAGTTAATTGAGTTAATGGCTCATACTTTCAATGTAGAATTCCTTCTGATTGAGACTATCAATTACACATAAAGCTCTCAAAGTTTGTTTAATTACGTCTCCTGGCAGTTGAGTACAAGTGAATTCTGCATGCAAAGGTCAAGGTTAAGGTCAGATCACAAGAGGTCATTGTCACCAGAGGTCAAAAGAACGTACTTTGTGACACATGTTTTAGGGGTATTTTCACGTAAAAATTCCTATAGCAACAGCCATTGTTTACAACTTGACCCCATAAAAGGTCAAAATCAGGTCATCTAAGGTCAAAACATGAAACTGACTAATATGAATAAACAATTCCCGCCCCGAGTCCAGTGGGAGAGCGCTGGATTCTTCTGACCTATCTCGTAGTGCAGGCCGGGTCGAGTCGCTTCGGCGCTCGCCATGCTCCTGCACTGAATGGCCTGCAGCGGTGGCAGCGTGTTCGCACTCAAGCCACGGTGACGGTCAGCGAGCGGTGGCGGACCGTGTCCAGGTATGCCGGGCACGATAAAAATTTTCGTCTCTAAATTCTGCGGCCAACAGGAATTGGCGATCGGAGTGGTTGAGTCGAGACAGCGCAACAGGCTCTTGACTTTAGCGCGGCGGTTCTGACCCGGGAAAAGCCATCCATACAGAAAATTCGGACTATAAAAAATGCATGTCTAGGTCCAGATCTCTCTGTCTCTATCAAACACAAAAAGATGACATTTATATATCTGTAATTCAGTCAAAAAAGATTAAAAAAAGGTCTATTTTGAATAACATGGACGTTCATTACCTACTATGCTTGTAGAGCAAATCAGTCACTGACAAAAATGGATAAGATATTACCTTGAAATTTTGTGTTTGGTGTATTTATTACCACTTGGTTTCTCTTATATATATTCCGGTTTTGAATACATGAAAAAATAAAAGTTGATAAATCTGACAAAAATCAGTTTTTACGATTTTTGGTTCAGAAAATCCATAATTTTGGAAATCCAAAAATTGTCATTTTGGATAGAGAATTAAATCCTTTTCTATACACCTTTGCGGTTTGAAATTTGCTTTAAAGTTTATGTTTTCTACGCTGCATCAAACAGTTATCGTTATTTGAACCAAAATGGCATGACATGCGTCATCAAAACGTCATTAATCTCCCAAAGTTCTGATTTTTTTCGATTTTTTTTCTTCAAAGACGTCAAATTAATGCTGAATAAGGTACTTAGAACTTTGACGTCGTTATCTGTTACAGTTTTCAAGTTATTGCGGAAATACGGGAGGGGGGTAATATTTACCCCCCTACGCCGCGCGGGTTAATGAACTCCTGGAAACGAAAGTCATCACCATAGCTGAAAATTGCTATGGACGATAAGCAATAGCAACCTCGACTCGATCACGTTCGGAAAAACGGTCCGAAAACTCAAAATTAGAAAGCGTTAAATTTAAATAAAAATACATGTTTCTAGAACAATTTTGGCTCCTGAATACCAAAAAATATGAATTTGTTCGTATCTGGTAAAAAATGCGTCATAAGTTTTTTACACTTAGGAAGCCATTACTCAGTTAAAAAATATCGATTTTGCTTTGAAATTTGGTTTAGTTCTTGTCCAAACTCAGTTATTTCGGTTTTGCAAGTTATCCTTCAAAAGTTTGATTTTGTTGTAACATTTATACGTCTGTCTAATTGTTTAAATTCTAGTTTATCATTTAATTTTTCCCTTGTCATAGTTTTCAAAGTTTTGGTGATTTTATTTGTAAATTCGAGCATAGTTGGTTGTGCTTGAAAAACTATCTGAGTCAAAGAAGGTGATATTCTTTTCAAATTTAGTTTATATGTTCCTTGAACAGCAGTCTTTCACATGAATATTTTTTCCGTTGTGCAATTTGCTTACTGTTTGCAATTTGCTGCAAATCTATATTTTCTGAAAAAAAAATCAATATTCATCATTTTTAAACGTGCATGACGTCATTAAAACGTCAAAAGTTCCCCAAATTATCGACCAATTTGGATATAATTTTGACAGCGTACGTATTATTGTAAACTTAGCTACCAAAACTCAGCAAGATTGCCAGCATGTATAAACAGTTATGCAAGAAAAACCTTAGGGGGGTCGCTTTAGGACGCTTTAGGTAGGGTGAGGGTTAAAAGTCTTAGTCGTGTTCAGGCTGTACTCTGACGGCTAAACTGCGGCCGTAATTGCTACAGAGCCGATAGTTCAGCAACTTTCACCACTACACTACATCTCGTGTTGCTAGGCTAACTGTGGCCATCGAGGCAGACAATTCACCACTGCCCCTCCCCTCCCCCAAAACACCACACCTCCCCTCCCAGCCGTCCCTCCCCTCCCCAGCACGTCCCCTCCCCGCCACATCCGCCCCTCCACTCCTCACCAGACGTGACCGCAAATTAGTGTCTACCGCACCTCACCGCGTTATTATAGGGTGGCGCATTTTTGGAATTCCGGGGCGTGCGCGCGTGGATTCCGCACGTGCCGCAGTTGGTTCCGGTCTTCCTCGAGGCAGGCGTGGTGAATGAGAAGCGCTTAGTGGCTCACCACCGCCTGCCGGCACCACCTACCACCGCCTGCCGCCCATTACAACATTCTCCACTCAATGGCGGGGAGGCCGCGGGGCTGGGGACCATAGGAGACCGCGGGCAGGGGACCATGGGAGACCGCGGGACAGGGGACCATAGGAGACCGCGGGACAGGGTACCATGGGAAACCGCGGGGATTGGGACCATAGGAGACCGCGGGGCAGGGGACCATGGGAAACCGCGGGGCTTGGGACCATAGGAGACCGCGGGGCAGGGGACCATGGGAAACCGCGGGGCTGGGGACCATAGGAGACCGCGGGGTAGCGGACCATGGGAGACCGCGAGGCAGGAGACCATAGGAGATCACGGCGCAGCGAACGATGGGAAACCGCGGGACAGGAGACCATAGGAGACCGCGGGGCAGGGGACCATGGGAAACCACGGGGCAGGAGACCATAGGAGATGACGGGGCAGCGGACCATGGGAGACCGCGAGTCAGGGGACCATGGGAGACCGCGAGGCAGCGGACCATGGGAGACCGCGAGTCAGGGGACCATGGGAGACCGCGAGGCAGCGGACCATAGGAGACCGCGAGGCAGGGGACCACCGGGCTGCTGGTGCAGGGATGTGACATGAACGACATGGAAAACGTGTCCCGGACTCTGCGAAGCGATACGTCTGACTTTAGAAGGCGACTGGAGGCCGCTGCTGCCGGAGCGTTGTGGCATGATCAACATGAGGAACGTGCAGCGGACGGCGTGCAGCGATACGTCTCACTTCAGAGAGGACCGTGATGTCACTGTAGTGTAACACTGATCTCCGTGGGTGACAGAGCAACACTGATCTCCGGAGGTGACAGCGTTACTTTGAATTGCAAATACGGACGCTGTCGCGGCCGACTGATACAAACGTGGTCGGTACCTACTGTCTGTCTTCACTGTCATTTTCACAGCTCTGCAGTCACCTACGTTTCTCAGCTTTTCCTTCCGACGTCCGGATTAGCCAATGGAAAAAATCCGCCAGCAGAAAAACTGACCTTACATCCTTCCTAGAGTCGGTGGCGAGTTGCATCACACGCCTGTCAGCCGCCGACGCCCTCTGTCCACCTGCAGAACAGCAGCTGGTAGTTTCCTCTGCAGGGCGCCTCGTCAGATCCGTGACATCGATGCCACCAGCGAAGTGATCAGTTCCGTTTGATCAGGACCCACAGTTGTACATCCGTCAGCGAAGTGATCAGTTCCTAGGACGACAGTTGTACATCCTCCAGCGAATGACAGTTCCTGAACCCACAGTTGTACATCCGTCAGCGTAAGTGATCAGTTCTAGGACGAATTGTACATCCGTCAGCGAAGTGATCAAGTTCCTAGACCCACAGTTGTACATCCTCCAGCGAAGATCGTTCCTAGACCCACAGTTGTACATCGTCAAGCGAAGAAATTGCATCAGTTCTAGGAACGGACAGTTGTACATCGTCAGCGGCTGATCAGTTCCTAGGACCCACAGTTGTACATCGTCAGCGAAGTGATCAGTTCTAGGACCCACAGTTGTACATCCTCCAGCGAAGTGATCAGTTCTAGGACCTTACGTTACATCCGTCAGCGAAGTGATCAGTTCCTAGGACCGACAGTTGTACATCCGTCAGCGAAGTGATCACTTCACAGCACCAGAATACTACATCATCCAATGTAGGGCCGGTTCGTAGGAGCGGCAGTGGCACGTAGCTACATCCACCAGCGAAGTGGTGCTCGGTTCGCAGGAGCGGCAGTGTTACATCCAGCCGACATTCGCCGCCGCCACCGCCGGCCCCTGCCCCAGCCGCCGGCCCTGCAGTGGTCCGCCCCTGCACCGCCCAGCCCCTGCCCCAGTGTCTGTCTCCGCCGGCCGTAATTGCACGCTGCCAGCTCCAGATTGACCCGCCGGCCTGGTAGCCCGCCACCACCGCCCGGCCGGACCCTGCTCCCGTTTCCGTCTCACTGGCCGTAATTGCACGGCCGGCCCGCATTCCTGCATAGGACGACGCCGATTGGGTGGCGACGTTTACAGCAGCCTGTCTCGACTGCATCTGAACAGGATGACAGCCACCGGGGAACGGATACAACTGGCGGTGGACTGGGCTATTGAGGGACCTGGGGGTGGGGAGTTGTTAAAGCTGTGCTGCCAAAATGAATGCAATTGACCAAATATGAACACATTCCCTGAACTTACAGCAAATATTAGCAGCTTGTATTGCGGAAACTTTTTATAGTACGATTTCAAATTTCCCTGTAAGAGGAAGATTTAAAAATCAAATACGGGTTTGTGGTAAAAGCTGTCAAAGGTACAACTTTGAGACTAGTAAAGCATGCATGGCATAAAGCAGATGGAGCGAGAGTTATTGCATTTGTGTCCGGCAACTGATAAGCAGTGTTGTTTTTCTGCAATATCAACAGACTGCTTACCAGTACATGGCTTACATGAATTTGTGCTTCTGATTCTCACAAGATATTCGCGGAGATGTGTTTCAAGTCAACGCACGTGCTAATCATGCACCCAATTTTTTATCGATGGTGAAAGTTTCTTTAGATCTGTTAAAATTGTCAAGTAGCCTATACATTGTGTTAATTTACGACACAAATACAAGTGTATACTTGTTTATAATCAGTGCAGTAAAACGGGAGTTATCCCAGAAACCCATGCACGCAAGCAAGCAAGCAAGCAGAAGACGGATTTCGGCCCATCTGGATGACTACGTTCGTTCGAACGTTTCGTTTTACGCTCTCACTCACTGTTTCTGAATAAATTCATTCGTCTTACATCAAATGACTGATGTTTGACTCCGCCATCAAATTTATATCTCAGACTTTTGAGATGTATTAATATCTTTTAAATCCAAATGACTTTGTTTTGTTTTTACTTTTTTACAACAAAATCAAAATGATAAAAAATCAATATATTTTGATCTTGACGTGTCCAGTGTATATGAGACATAATTTTCAAGTCGATATCGTAAAACATGACTGAATTAGGACCGTCCAAAGATGAAAATCGACTACTATCACTACACTACCGTGCATTAAAATGTGTTTTCTTTTTTGCTTTTTATTTCTATTTTTATGGAACAAATAATGTTCTCAGGTCCATTTTCGCGTTTAAGACGAAAATAACAACAACAACAACAACAACAACAACAACAACAACAACAACATGAAGATGTGTTACAAAACTTAATGACTTTAATCTGTAGTTAACTTTGTGACTTTGGATGACCTTGACCTGACCTGACGTCAGCAATAGCTTAAACTGGTACTTAGAAGTGTCTTGCACACGAATTATACCGATTTATCGACTGTTTGTGCGAAAAACACCGCATTTTTCGCAACAATGCCATCTACCGAGACTTTTAGGACACGGTCAAACATTTTGCCTTTGGCGTGATCTGTGACGTCATTGGTAACCCAAAAGTAAGAAACATTAGGTTCCCTTCGACAAATTTCCCTGCGATATCGAATGCCGTTTGCATTTTGTAAACGGTCTGTTAATTTCGGATATTCAGAAGGGGTAATATTCCCCAGTAAATCGCATTATGAAATATACCCCAGTTATTCGCTAGTTATTGGTTCCAGGTAAGGAAACCACACAAATCAACTGAAATGTTTCAAAACTAACTTTGCTTTGCATTTACGACCAGCTGGGCAAATCGTACCTACCAATCCGCACTTGAGTTATAGCGATCCACAAACAAAATAATATGGTGTTTCCGATTCAAATATAATTTCAGTGGCAGTATGGAATTCCCACATACCACCAAACTCTGTGTTAGATAAACATTTGAGGTCAGTCGACAGGGACCACACGATCGAGGATACTATCAGTTGATATCGGCAGCCAATCGTGGGAATGTCCAGCAATATGGCGGCCCAAGCACATCAGGTAAGTCGAGTTTTAAAATCACTGGACTGACTTGCTGCAATTGCTACATGCCTGGTGCTTCCCTTGCTTTTCAACATGTTGTGTTTTATTTGATTGAAATCTGATATGATCGGATGCCTCATGGACGTGTGATGTCTTAGCAACTACAGCAGGTGATATGCTGGTAACGGAGCCTGGATCACATAGGACATGTTCACAGACCCGCGCTGTTCTCAATCTGAAACACGTTCACCACAGAATGCGACATGTGTCTGATGTCGCTGATGTCGCTGATGTATATCTGTGTCTGATGTCGCTGATGTCGCTGCAGTGGGCCTTGACGGAGCCTGACGAGACGTCTGACAATGAATCGCCTGTATGTTTCCAGCTGATTACTCGTAACAAGCGGCAGCGGCTACATCCGAGCCGTGTTGTGGCTACATCCGAGCCGTGTTGTGGCTACATCCGAGCCGTGTTGTTGGCTACATCCGAGCCGTGTTTTGTGGTTACAGCGACTTAAGCCGACCGAACGGCGAGCACAAAACAGCTGACCGACGCCCACGTGTTTCTCGGTACTAACTGGTGAAAACTGAACGAATAGGGCTTTCTGTGAGCCTGTCTTTTGGCCAAGGACGCAGGTCCCTCTCCCCTGTCCCCTGTCCCCCGGCTCCCTGAGCCGGGGGAGGGGGGGGGGGCAGGGGGCTGCCACCCACCCAATACTTAGTTCAGATTTTAACATAACGTCTATGGCGTTGCATGGAAAGGACCGACTTAACAAAGCCTCCGTCCCCCTCCCCAACTTTCGAAGGTTCCGGCGCCCCTGCCGTTGGCTTCTTGATCGCTCAGTTTCCAAGAAGAGCGGTCGGTTCTGATCACAAACTGCGTGTCACACATCACAAACATCATTCTTGGCTTTCTCAAACGAAAAGTGGAGAGTGATACCAAATGGCTCACAGTGCCGAACAATCCGGAAGAAAGAGCAGTTTAAGGTTGCACTAGGCTAGTAAAGAGGTCTATGGTCGAAGCTCCCGGCGCGTTGCAGTCTCTCATGGCCAGGCGGCCGGGGCCGGGAAGCTAGCACTACCAGGCGGCTCACGTCCGGACGAGCGTGGACATTTACTAGGAATTTTAATATGCCGAGCAATGTAAGAACATTAGCGCGTGAGGTGTGGTATTTTCCGCATTATGCAACTGCATAGCGCACTGGCGACTTATGGTAAAAGACTTACCAAACTAGGCTGCGTATGTCGATATTTGTGATCTAGGCGTTTTGTAAGCTACTGCACTCACTGCACTCGTCAAGTAAATAAAAAAAAACGCCTCGATCACAAATATCTACATATTAGCATCGTGCAGTAATACTTAGTCACACTTCTAAGAGGTTTATCGGTTATTTTGCCAGTGTATAAGGATAGCTTAAACACAATAGCGCATTGCAACCGTACTCTAATCAATAATCGTCCAGATTTAATCTAACATATATACAAGTGTGTGTAAGTGAGCCAAGTGTGTTACACAGTACAAGTTATATACAAGTGTGCACTTTGAATTTGCGAGACATAACAATACGATATGAAAACTGAAGCAAAATTTTATAGCTGGCGAATGTTTAATTTGGTGATCTTACGTGAGCCCATAACACTTCTATACTGTCTAAGGGCACATCAATTATTATGTCTTGCACAATGACAACCTATGGACTAGCCCTTAACCCGTGCGGCGTAGAGGGGGGGGGGGGGTAAGTATTACCCACTCACGGATTTTCTCAATAACTTGAAAATTGTAACAGATAGCAACGTCAAATTTTGTTACCTTATGCAGCATCAACATGACGTCTTCCTAACAGAAAATCTATTAGAATGAATCATAAATTTGGAAGATAATGACGTTTTGATGACGTCATGTATTGCCATTTTAGATGGCAAAACGATAAATGTTTGATGCATCGTAGAAAATACAACTTTAAAGCAAATTGCAGGAAAATAAAAATAAAATGGAAATAAATTAAAATGTCTACAAATGGGCAATCTTGGACTTGCAACATTTGTGGTTTTTGACCATTCAAAAGTCAAAAAACTATTTTGTTTTCTTCTGAAATTTCCCCCAAAATTATAAAATTTCAAGGTATAACAACATATACATGAGAGAAGCAAGTGTAAGAAATACCAAAACCGAATATTAAAGTAAAATTCGTATTTTTGCAGGGACTGATTGTTCCCCAAGCTAAGCAGCTAATGACGTAATTTTAAAATGATATATTTTTTAATTTTTGAACCTGATATAGATATATAAATGACAATAATATATTAATGAGACAAAACTGGTCTAGAAACATGCCCTGTTTATTCATATTAGTCAGTTTCCAGTTTTGACCTTAGATGCCTGACCTTGGCCTTTTATGAGGTCAAGTTGCAAAAATGACTGCTGCTTTTAAATTTTACGTGTAAAATAACCACTAAAACATGTGTCACAATACTTCCGTTGACCTTTTGGTAACAGTGACCTTGTGTGAGCTGATCTTGACCTTGACCCTTGCATACAATTTCAATTTTACTTAATGCAGAAGATGTGTTACAACTTTGAGAGCTTTATGCACATTGATAGTCTTAATCAGAGACTATCTGGGTGCCCAAACCCCAAGCCCAGCCCAGCCGAAGCCCATGAACATTAACCCTATTACTGTCGGGGGGGGGCGAATCGCTCCCCCTTAGAGGTTTTTCGCGTACGGGCATCATGAACTAAACCAGAATCTTCAAACTTGCTGGCTTTTTTCTAATTTTCACTGGCATCGAATGGTTAACCTTTTTTCGAAATTGATTATGAGGAGGGGGTCAGGACAGTTTTAAGGGGGCGTGTTCGGCCGTTTTGACAACACAAACTTTGCATGGTTAAGCACTCATGGAGAAGTTGTGTGTTAAATAGAAGTGTTATTCAAAAACAGACATCGGTAGAGAATTTATTGTTTTTTTTCAGATCGGCTATCTCGACTTTAAAAAAAATTACAATTTTTTTTATTTTTAAATTTATTTTTTTCAGCAATTGCATGCAGAGTTTTTTATTTTAAAAGACTTTTCAAAAAAACGCATGGTAAATGTGAGAGAAAACATGCCCCAAATAATTATGTGTTTTGAAAGTTTCAGGTGATATCTAAATATTTGATGACCTGTGTAGGTCAAAAGCTAACCTTCCCAATAATAAGTATAATGGTGAAAAATGAAAAATCGAGCGGTTTAATACATTGCATCAATCCAATTATTTCAGTTCAATGTAATCTAGGCCCTTCTTTTAGATGTAAGGATGAATTTTTAGTCAGTGACCTTTTTAAATGGTCGTTCAATGGTCACCTGACAGCCGTTTTTAACAATAACTCGTGCAAGAACTCACAGAGACTCACAAATGGTCTCAAAATGTTTGTTCTTTCGTCAATACACTTTTTTTGGTATGGCATTTTGACCGACTTACGTCACCTTGACCTAGACCTTGACCTTGACCCGGGGTCAAATTTTCGATTTGACAATGTTGATACGATTCTAACCGCAATGACGAGAGAAACACGATGTTACCAAAATAAGTGCTGTATATACTTTAGATAAAAGTTATTGTAACTGACAACAATTGCGTAAAAAACATTTTTTAACATTTGTTGACCCTACAGTCCAACATGACCTGAGGTCATTTATGATGCCTTAGGGTGATAGGACAATTAAAACCTCGTTTCACGTGATTATTTTTTTCGGATTCATCCTAGCTGCCATAGTTTCGTAGATAATGGCCGGGGTTTTCCTTGAAATCATCGATGTTTTGACAAAAATAATGTTTTGCATGAGATCATTGAACCTTAAAGAATATAACCCAATGTTCACTTTCAAATTTTGACACAAATAATTAATTGTTCGGAAGCTTAAACACACACACTTCGCAAGTTTCAAGTGTTTCTAGCTCTTTATAGGCAGTAGGAGATCTGAAAGGGGGGCGAATAAGCCCCCCCCCCGACAGATTCGTATACTTTTCATCCCTCTAGGAATAGGGTTAAGCCCAAACCCAGATTAGACCCATTCAAATTCATAATATGGAGACCCATGCACACTGGGGCCCATTCAGATAAGGCAGATAATTATTTTCACAAAATTTGCAACCATTACTCCAGTATTTTGTCTTTTATACTATTAACGATAAATAATATCAGTCACCTGCGTGTAGCTGTTAATTTTGACTTATCAAACAATTTGCAGTCAATATTATCATAATGGATTAGACTTAGGATTGGACATGATTTAAAAAAAACTACCCTATTACTTACCACGTTTTATTGTTGTCATATAATTGCCCAAATATATTGTTTGAGTGTCCTATATCATTGTAAAAACCTATTTACCTGGTCAAACATGCCTTTACCTAGCCTTTGACTGGATGTCAGGTAAAAAGTAACGCTTAGCGACATTATTCCAAAATTGTCATACCCATGCCCACCCAGTACCCATGAAAAGTCAAAAAATGCATACCCAACCCAAACAATCGCAAGAATTGAGTGGGCACCCATGGGTGAACCCGACCCATGACGATCCCTGGTCTTAATCAAAGTTTTAAATTGGAAGTATGAATCCTTAACTCAATTAACTCGATTTTTTCATATGACCTGACCGTGACCTGACATTTGACCTAACTCAAGAAAAAAAAATCGGGTATGCATTCGATTCGTTTCATTGAGAGCTTTCGATCGTCGCCTTGCCTTGCGCGTCTCGCTGCGGCTATTGGTTCGGAAGATACGAAGGGGTAAAATGTACCCCCTACGCCGCGCGTTCGGCTGGATACCCATACGCCACGCGGGTTAAAGAAGAAAGTATAGATTGCTGCAGAATGACGGCATAACTTTGCGATTCGCGAGTTGGGCGTAAACATAGCCATGACAATAGTTCTACTTCTGGCCTACTACGGCTACAGAGGCCTTTGTGACCACGTGCACGGCCTGCTCAACGGCCTCCGTGTGTACCAGTTCAGGAACTCCATCGAAGGGTGGAGGATTCCTTTGCTGATCTCGTCTGAGACCTTTGTCAGCAGCGGTGACTCAGTCACCAACTCATGCTACCAGTCGATCATGTTGACATATGTCTCGGGGGTGAAGTTGATAGCAGGAATGTTGGAGGAGCAAATGTATGATGGGTGCTGCTTCGGCCTACTGCGATGCCGCATGACGGCTTGGACAGCTTTAGCACGGATTGCTAGATTACTGTGTGAGTTCACTGAAAAAAGCAGGGCCTCCTGATGAGCCCAGTTTCTATTGTGGAGGATAGCCGGCTCGCTAACATCCCGGTCAGCACTCGGCACAGCTCGAGCCAGTTGCACGCCATGTGGAACAAGTTGTTGGCACCCTTGACGAACGACGAATGAAGCTATGTGGTAAACCCCATCGGCGCATAGTGGTTCAGGAAGAAGTTTCCAAGCCGACGCAGGCCCTTTGATGGTCGATCGGTGCCTACGTACAGCCGGAACAGGTGGGAGGTCCGGCAGAGTGACCGGACAGGTGGGAGGCCGGGCAGGAGTGACCTGGACAGGGTGGGAGGCCGGGCAGATATGACCCGAACAGGTGTGAGGCCGGGCAGAGTGACCCGGACCAAGGTGGGAGGCCGGGGCAGAGTGACCCGGACCAGGTTGGGGCCGTGGCAGAGTGACCTGGAACAGGTGGGAGGCCGGGCAGAGTGACCCGGATCAGGTGGTGAGGCGGCAGAGTGACCCGGACAGGCGGAGGCCGGCAGAAGTGACCCGGAACAGGTGGTAGGCCGGGCAGAGGTGACCGTGGAAAGGTGGGAGGCCTGGGACAGAGTGACGGAACAGGCGGGAGGCCGGGCAAAGTGACCGGGAACAGGTGGAGGCCGGCAAGAGTGACCGACCGGACTGGTTGAGAGCCCTCACCTTTCTTCTCGCACAGCGTGGTGCAACATCAGCTTGTTTCCTGGAAGCTCTTCGCCTATGATCGCCCAGCCCCGCGTGCTGCCCCTCATGGTATTTGCAGCTCACCGGCACCTCACCGCCTGACGATTGGGGACTGAAGCGCTGGGAGTTTTGATTGTACAGACCTACTGTCACCTGGTGGCACTGTCTGACACTGTGACCTACTGTGACCTGGCGCTTCCTGAAAACGAAGTTGTGTGGCATCTCCTGCGTGTTCTCTACAATGGGCTGGTTGTGCTGGTTTGTATCCCACTCCATTTGTATCCCTTTTTTGTCAGTTGACGCACTCTGACGTTCAGTGGATGTGAAATGTTTCATTTGTGTATTTGCCCGAGCGGAC
This sequence comes from Semibalanus balanoides, assembly GCA_014673585.1. Taxonomy (NCBI): domain Eukaryota; kingdom Metazoa; phylum Arthropoda; class Thecostraca; order Balanomorpha; family Balanidae; genus Semibalanus; species Semibalanus balanoides. The sequence continues at coordinate 21,543 of VOPJ01010336.1, read as the reverse complement.
TGGGAGTTTATCGTTGGAAACACTGGTGAGCATTCTATCCTAGCATTGGATTGTTTGACATCCCATGGTGCTATCGCAGGATGTGACAATGCAAACGTGAGCTACGAAGGGGTAATGCAAATAAATGGCATGACCTTGTCACCTTGCGCTTCTTCATAGTCTATATTTTTAGACTTCACGATCAATTACTATGCAAATGTGAAAGGTAGTCACTCAGAGAAAGCGCTCTTCACAGAACCATTGCCGTCGTGCATCACGCAGAAACTGTGAAATGTCGACTGCTAATAACTGTGTCACACGGACATTGAATAGCCGTGGCGGTGTAAACTGCGCAGATGTGGTGTACATTGAATAGCCGTGGCGGTGTAAACTGCGCAGATGTGGTGTGTCGTTTGTTTCGCTACTTCACTTCTCTGGTGTTTCTTGGCCACAAATCTGCATCAATACGCCGAAATAATTGCGGCAAAATTCAGTTAGAAATTAAATGTGCAGTATGCACGGATGGCTCTAAGGAAGGATACTGGCGAGCCAGACAGGGGATGTAGTACGGCTCTTTCTTCATTTCTTTATTCAGATCAAATCACCAGAAGGTGTGCAAACCCACAAATAGGTGAAGCTAAAAATAGGTGCAGTTCAATGGTAAAACAGTCACCACGTGGCCTAAACTCAGCACTAAGCCGAGCCACAAATTTCGATTCATTGTCTGCAGCCGGTAAGAAATCAGCAGGAGACGCCTCATCAATGTCTCAATCATGTCGTAAAAATGGGCCACATGCGGCCACAGCGATTTTTCACTGACGATTTGCGGTCCCTGATCCATGGATTAGTTTGGAGTTATTTTAGACGATGCGGAAGCCCGGCATACCATAGAACTGCGAGAAAGTACTATCCACTGCGGTCCCGCCAGCCTGGAGCCACCAGTTTATAGCAATCGACTGATATTGCACATTGGGACGTGCAGTGATTTCTACCATTCCAGGACAAGGATTCGGCCTCATTGGTTTAGTATCTGCTACATATTGTAGACTATTCATTTTATTAACGATGAAACTGAACATTCTCTCTAGTTTGTGAGCAGCTTCTAGGATATAATCTTCCTCTACTGTTACAGTAACAGGGAAGTTAGTTGTAACCGCACCACAGACAGGATTATCTGTTTTCAAGTTCAATTTAGAGTTAAATGTTTATAGGAAGAGAGTCTGCTCTTCATATTGAATGTTTCTTAAAAAAGGAAGGTTGATCCGTAATTTTGAAGTGAAAGACGATGTCTTACTTATATTGTTATAATAATAAACGCATAAAATCCAATGTCAGTTGGCCTAAACCTCGCCCGTGCAGGGCAAGATCACTGCGTGACCGTGTAGGGGGAGGTACGATCCCCTTGGCGATCACTGCGTGACCGTGTAGGGGGAGGTATGATCCCCTTGGCGTTTGGTCCCTAATTGAGCTAGAGATTCACTAAAAAACGAGCGTGTTTCTTAGAACGAGAGGAAGTCATTGCCATCTGATCTTAAGGTCTTGGGTTATTAGTTGACCTCTGAGGTCATGTCATAGCCATATGTCATCAAATTGTAAATGTGTAAAAAATGAATACTTATCGCACTAAAATCGTAAAGGAACATGTTACAACACCAAATAGACGCCATGTGTGCAATCAGCATCACAAAATGACCTAAAAACTACCGAACTAAAAAATGTCATGGTAGGTCATCTAAGGTCAGTGACCTCTGTTGACCTTTGAAAGCGCATGACCTCAGTAGAACATATAGTTATGTAAAAAGAATCCCAGATTAGAAGTCAGCATCACAAACTGCACTAGAAACGAACAGAAGACAAAAAAGGCATCTGAGGTCATCAGAGGTCAGTGACCTCGGTTGACCTCTGAAAATATCAATCGATATCGCAATCTCTGCAGAACCCACAACTGCCACCAGAAAAACCTTTGCATATGCTCCTGAACAACAAGCACCCGAAAACTGCACATGTTGCAAGGATTGTTACTACAGGATGCCAGTTTCACCAAAGACGACCATAAGAAACAGGTCAAAGGACATAGGTCAAACGGGTAAGAAAATCAAAATGTTAAGAGTACGTGTAAAATTGTTGTTCAGTAGGATACCGAAACTTAAATTGCGATCGGTTGCTAACTACGCGAGTTATTCCGGAAAAAAGAGGGGTAGCATTCGCCTTCTACACTGCAATAAGTGGGGGTACACTGCAGTGCGTTGGCGAGGGTTAATAGAAGTTGCCTCAAAGATTGTCTCTAAGTAAAAAAAATAAAAAAGCCCTTCAGGGAAAGATATCAACCAAGGCCTGCTCCCAAATCGCAGCTGTGACATGACGCAACATACGGAGCCCAGCACCTGTGCTTCACACTGTATGGCACCACAGCTTCGATCACTGCAATTAAACGGCGCTTTTTCCGTCTGAATTCAAGGTTCGACATCGGCAGTGACCACGTGTCGACCATATCCTGCTGACCATCTCCTGTTGACCATCTCCTGCTGACCATCTCCTGCTGACCATCTCCTGTTGACCATCTCCAGCTGACCATCTCCTGTCGACCATCTCCTGCTGACCATCTCCAGCTGACCAGATCTCCTGCTGAACGATCTCTGCCTGACATCCTCTGCCTGACTATCTGCCTGCGACCATCTCCCTGCCCTGACCACTCCTGCTGACCATTCCTGCTGACCATCTCCTGGCTGACATCCTCCTTGCTGACCATCTCCTGTCGACCATCTCCTGCTGACCATCTCCAGCTGACCATCTCCTGCTGACCATCTCGTGCTGACCATCTCCTGTCGACCATCTCGTGCTGACCATCTCCTGCTGACCATCTCCAGCTGACCCTCTCCTGCTGACCATCTCCTGCTGACCATCTCCTGCTGACCATCTCCTGCTGACCATCTCCAGCTGACGCATCCTCCCTGCTCGACATCTCCAGCTGACCATCTCCAAGTGCACCAATCTCCCTGTCGACCGATCTCCTGCTGAACCCATCTCCAGTTGAACCGTCCTGCTGACCATCTCGTGCTGACCTCTCCTGGTCGACCTATCTCGTGCCTGACCATTCCTGCTGACATCTCCAGCTGACTCTCTGCTGAACCATCTCCTGCTGCATCTCCTGCTGACCATCTCCTGCTGACCATCTCCTGTCGACCATCTTCCAGCTGACCATCTCCAGCTGACCATCTCCTGTCGACCCTATCTGCTGACCAATCTCCTGCTCCATCTTCCTGCTGACCATTCTCCTCTGACATCCTCCGCTGACCTTCCAGCTGACCATCTCCTGTCGAATCTCCTGCTGACCATCTCCAGCTGACTATCTCACTGCTTGTCTCTCCCTGCTGAACCCTCTTCCTGCCTGACATTTCCTGCTGACATCTCCAGCTGACCATCTCCTGCTGACCATCTCTGCTTTGACATCTCGCTGACATCTCCATGCTGACCATCTCTGCTGACCTCTCCAAGCTGACCATCTCCTGTCGACCATCTCCTGCTTGACCATCCCAGCTGACTATCTCCTGCTGTCCCAAGTCTCCTGCTGACCTCTCCCTGCTGACCGTCTCCTGCCTGACCAATCTCCACTGACCATCTTCTGCTGACCTCTCTGCCTGACCATCCCTGCTAGATATTCCCTGCTGCCATCTCCTGCTGACCATCCTCCGCTGACCATCTCGCTGACCATCTCCAGTGACATTCCAGCTGACCATCTCAGTACTCTCCTGTCGAACATCCCTGCTGACCATCTCCTGCTGACCATCTCCTGTCGCCATCTCAGCTGAACTATTCCTGCTGACGTCTCCTGCGACCATTCCTGGCTGACCACTTACTGCTGACAATCTCTGCGACCATCTCTGCTGACAATCTCCTGCTGACATCTCCTGCTGACATCTCTGCGGACCATTCCTGCTGACCATCTCCTGCTGACATCTCCTGCTGACTGATCTCCTGCTGACCATCTCCTGCTGCATCTCCTGCAGACCATCCTGTCGCCATCTCCCCTCGTGCTATCTCAAGCTGTCCTTCTCCTGTGCCATCTCCGTGACATTTTGCTGACCATTCTTTCTGACCATTCCGCTGCATCTCCTGCTGCCATTCCTGCTACATCTCCTGCTGCCATCCCTCTGACATCTCCTGTCGACCATGCTCCTGCCTGACATCTCCAGCTGTCCATATCTCCTGCTGACCATCTCCAGCTTGACTTTCCTGCTGACCATCTCCTTCTGGAACCATTCCCTGCCATCTCTGCCCTTTGAACCCCATCTCCTGCTGAACCATGCTTCCAGCTGACACTTCCGCTGCCACCATCAACATCTCCAGCTGCCCACATATCCTGTCGCCATCTCCTGCTGACCATCTCTGTTTGACATCTCCTGCTGACATTCTGCTGACATCTTCCTGCCTGACTCTCCTGTCGACCTATCCTGCTGATCATCTCTGCTGACCATCCTGCTGACCATCTCCTGCTGACCAATCTTCTGTTGACATCTCCTGGTGATCTCTGCTGACCATCTCTGCTGACGCATCTCCTGTCGACCATCATCTGCTGAACCTCTCCTGCTGACATCTCCTGGCTGACATTCCTGCTGACCATCTCCAGCTGACCATCTCCTGCTGACCATCTCCTGCTGACCATCTCCTGCTCTCGTCACCGCTGTCCGCACTCACAGTCCCTGGTGCGTATATGAAATGGTAGAACAACGTTTTAGCGACCGATCATACTTAGGGAGACATAAGTGAGTAAATATTATGGATGTTGTTTTACAATTTTGTTCATACTTGGTTTTCCAATAAATCTTCGTTTTTAATATTTTTAAAGCGTCGTTTTTTGGTTGATTTTTTATCACAAAATGACAAATAGGAAATATATTTAAAACCAGGAGACATAACCCGGCATTAACCAGGATCTGATCTGAACAAACATTGGCTTGGGGTGGGGGCGTTACCTCGTGAATTACTGGGGTATATTCGGTAACGCGACTTACTGGTTGGCTGCTTATAGCGCCCCTCTAACCTCCTGAACTACTATACTGGCCTTTAAATTCAAACGTTGTTTGAAAGCCCTGCAAAATGAGTTCAATGGAAACTTAATATTGTTAACATCAGGGTCACGTCAAAAGACAAAATGTTGACAGTGTATCAACAGTTGATAGATGGAATTCTTCGCCGCCAAAATATATATTACCGCATATAGCAGTGAATATGGTATCTGTGTGGAAAAGAATGTAATCTTGTTCATTTAAGGTGCAGACAACGAAACCGTTGGTAAAAATGAAGCCTCAACCTTATCCGGTTGAGGGCACTGGAATAGCCTACATACATCAGCCTGAATAAGGTCAGCCCCTCCGCCCCAACCACAGCTCCAAGTTGAATGCGATTCCGTGTGCTGGCCTGCGATGATGTGCTAAACTCCTACCCTGTGTCTGGTGCTGATCACCCCTGTCTCATATCTCCCGGCCATCGCTGTTCACAGGTTGATCTGGGTTTCTCCATACGTCCGGCGCTCCCCTCCGTTACCCCCTCCCCTCCTTAGTCACCCCTCCTCCCGGGGCATATTTTAACGTATTGACTGCGTCCCGATTCGGGACGCAGCCCCCATCCGTCGGGACGCACGCCCTTTCCGATTTGGATCACTGCGTCCCGGAGGTGAACATGTGCCCTTGAAATGGCTAAAGTAAAAGCTACTGATCAAAGTTGAAACGATAGTGTCACGTGGTCAATAAACCGCCTTGCCCTACCTATCTGAACACTGCCCTGTGCTGCCTGTGGCCTGCCCTGTGCCTGCCCTGTGCCCTGCCCCTGCTGCCCTGCCCCCTGTGCCCTGCCCCTGTGCCCTGGCCTGTGCCTGCGTGCCTGCCTGTGCCCCCTGCTGTGGCCCTGCCTGTTGGCTGCCTGTGCCTGCCCTGTGCCCTGCCCTGTGCCTGCCCTGTGCCCTGCCCCTGTGGCCCTGCCCCTGTGCCCTGCCCTGTGCCCTGCCCTGTTGCCCTGGCCCTGTGCCTGCCTGTGCCTGCCCTGTGCCTGCCCTGTGCCCTGCCCTGTGCCTGCCCTGTGCCCTGCCCTGTGGCCCTGCCCTGTGCCCTGCCCTGTGCGTCTGCGCCGTGTGCCCTGCCTCTGTGCCCTGACCCTGTGCCCTGTCCTGTGGCCCATGCCCTGCCTGTGCCCTGCCCTGTGCCGCCTGCCTTGCCCTGCCCCCCTGTGCCCTGCCTGTGCCCTGCCTGTGCCTCTGCCTTGTGCGCTGCCCTGTGCCCTGCCCTGTGCCCTGCCTCTGCCCCTGTGCCCTGCCCCTGTGCCCTGCCCCTGTGCCCTGCCCCTGTGCCCTGCCCCTGTGCCCTGGCCCTGTGCCCTGCCCCTGTGCCCTGCCCCTGTGCCCTGCCCCTGTGCCCTGCCCCTGTGCCCTGTTGCCGCTGCCCTGTGCCTGCCTGTGCCCTGCCCTGTGCCCTGCCCTGTGCCTGCCTGTGCCTGCCGCGTGCCTGCCCTGTGCCCTGCTGCTGTGCCCTGCCGCTGTGCCCTGCCCTGGTGCCCTGCCCTGTGCCTGCACCCTTGCCCTGCCACTGTGCCCCTGCCCGTGTGCCCTGCCCCTGTGCCCTGCCCTGTGCCCTGCCTGTGCCCCTGCCCTGTTGCCCTGCCCTGTGCGCTGTCCTGTGGCCCCTGCCTGTGCCCTGCTGTGTCTTGCCCTAAGCCCCTTTGCCCTGCCCCGGTGCCCTGGCGCTCCTGTTCCCTGCCCTCATATGCCTGCCATCCCTGGTTTTCCCTGCCGCTGTGCTCTGCTTCTATTGCGCCCTGTCCTCTTGTGCCCTGCGCTCTTGTGCCCTGCCTCTTGTTGCCCTGCGCCGCCCTCTTGTACCCTGGCCCTCTTGTGCCCTGCCTCTTGTGGCCCTGCCCTTCCTGTGCCCTGCCCCTTCGTGTGCTCTGCCACTAGTGGCCCCTGTCCACTCCTGTGCCCTGCCGCTCCTGTGCCCTGCCCTCCTGGTGCCCTGCCCTGCGCTGTACCCTGCCCTTTATTTGTGTTATGCATATGGTATTCTGCCGATACGTTTGAGAGTAAGAAGCTCTAGGTGGCGTGTGTTTGTAAAAGGTTAAACAGAAAAGCATGCAACATTGGTGGACACATTTCCAATGGAGGAGCGATAAATCATTTATTACTGAGCGTATATGTCTTCGACTATTTAACGTCGACCTGTCGAGGTAGTATTTTCGTTTAACAAGGCCGTCAGCAATAAACGAAAACCTTATATTCCTTTATCGGTGACGTCATTAACGCATGCCTTATCCGTGTATCCAGTTGATAGCTCGGTGTCAGGTGCACCGCGCCTGAACGCGAGTACATGATCCGATTCTGCTCCCTTACGTCCCTTTGGAGGGTCGGCAGGTGCCTCAAACAAAGAATCAGTCGAGACCGAGAGCATAGAGCTGTGAGCAGCGGCGAATACAGGGGGTGGGGCATCAGGGGCAAATCCCACCGCAGGAATCTGTGGAGGGCATTAAATGCCAAATATTCCTTCCGTGGCGTTCCCGGCACTGAAAGTAAACAGCAATTATCTTATATCAAACAGTTTTTCGGTGTAAATATAACAATTTATCGTAAAAAAATTGCTCCTTTCTGATCCAGCACTCAGTCAAAAAACGGGAAAAGTTGCGGCGCTTCGGGCAGACACGGTTCGGCAATTGCTCACAAGCATGGTTTTTATATTTGTACAATGCAATTTTGGAAAATAAGAGCATGGATTTCCATTAAGACTCATAATTGGACTCAAAAGTTATCGGCGACAACCTTGGCGAGTTGGTCATGAACATACGTTAGGCGTAGGAACGCGGGGGGCGCGGGGGCAATGGCTCCCCTCACTTTTTTTAATTTGTGTGTGCTAAAATCAACAAATTTCGTTCGTATTTACCTACTAATTAAAAGCGCAAAACATATACTTGTGAAGACGGAAAAAAGCTCCAAAATATGCATAGGAATCTCGCGTAGGGGATTGGCGTTCCCCTCAAGACGAATCGAAGTTTCGCTGGTCCCTCACTTTTACGTCACGGTCCACGCTTCTGAATAACGTTACTTTTACTTTACGTGATATGCTAACTAGTAAAGCATGCATGGCATGAAGCAGACGGAGCGAGTTATTTCATTTTCGTCCGGCAACTGATATAAGCATTGTTGTTTGATGCAATAGTAAAGCAATACTTACCTGCACCTTTCTGTGGCACTTAGTTATTTTTATTTTTATTGTGTTCTCACCTGCGGAGGTGAATTCGAAGTCAAGCACGGTTGGGGGGGCTTTATCCTTTGCAACTGATACTCATTTTTGATCAGGATTGGTGGAAGTTTCTTCAGTTGTGCTTAAATATTTCACGTAGCTATACCCATGTGTTATTTTCGGCCAAGTTATCAGTGTATACTTTTGGCATAATCAGTGCAGTGAAAACGGTAGTTTATCCCTGAAACCCACGCAAGCAAGCGAGCAAGCAAGCAAAGGCAAGGCACGATGAAGGTCGGATTTGGCCCATCTGGTAAGACTACTAAGTTGAGGCCGCTTCGCGGCCTCACTTCACTCCGCTTCTGAATAAATATAGTTTTTGTGTTTTTTGTTGTAAAAAACGATTTCTGCAATTCGAATTCCAAAAATGAGATGACCGCACAAATCCGCGCTGGAAAAAATGGTATTTTTGCCACAAAAAGATGCCCCCACAAGAGAGGCTGGATTCGCCAGTGTTTCCTTGGATTTCCTTCACTCCTTTTTTTAAACTTTTTCCTATTGGTGCCTTTCCCGACCACAATGTGGTGCCCCTACCCACGTTGGACACAGGAAAATCCTTAAAATATGCCTGCCGAGGTACCTACCTACATAACCTTCGCCCTGCTGGGCCTCTGATTTTTCCACCACCTGCTGGAAGGATTTGAACCACCCCCTCTAACTTGGCTCCTAGGCAACGTAGATACAAACTATTACAAAAACATTCGAAAGCTCTGAGAAAATTATTTGGAATTCCTTGGTCATTTTCGCACAAAGTCAATATTGAGGTCACTATGAGGTCATCGAAGGTCAAATTTGCCCATATAAGGACATTTTCCGGAAATCTCTCATTGCCTCGAGAACTAAGGAAGCTAGAAATAAACCATTAAAAACACATGATTTACAAGATTCACATGACTTCTGTTTTTTTATTTCATAACAACTAAAATATGCTGTTTTTGGGCACAAACTTTTTTGGCAAATAACTTCTAACAATAAAGATAAACGCAAGGCTTGTTCGCCATCATTGTTTTTTTGTCAGGTGCTTGAACTTATGGTCGAATTTTACCAAATTGGTCAAACTTTAAATCCTCATGTTCAAGTCAAGTGGTACCCAAGGGTTTCATGTTGCATATCATGAGATGCGTCTCAACGAGGATAAAACACATTGAAAAGTTTACTTCTCTATTCATTATGTCGACAGTTTTATTGACGAAAAAGTTGTTGGTGACCTCGGATGGCCTCAGATGACCCCGTATGGGTCACCGCACAAAACCTGCACTTGGATTCATATATAATTCCCTATGATATCATTATCATAATGATTGGACTGATATTCTCGAAGTACGATGCGTTTTTTGATTATTTCTTCATTTGACTTATAATCGGAGAGGGTCGCAAAATTGACCCGACCTCAGGTCCCGATATACAATCCGAATCAACATTTGTAGGGCTGATCGCTTCATGCATTATAAAAGTATGATATCGGACTCCCTAGAAACTGTGGTTCATGCACGACCGCAACAATCTGGGGTGGTGGGGTACTATGAGACTAGCTAAGGTGTCCTGGACCTGGTTCGACACGATAATTCAAATTTACTTAAATTGTGGGAAAGGATCATGATAAGTTATAACCTATTAGGCGGTGTTTTAAGCGCCGCCGTTGTATCCTTCATCTGATAAAACCGCAGGGGAGGGGGTGTTCAAACCCCCCATTGGTGCGCGGGTATAACCCGCGCCTGATTGATGTGTATTCATATCGAGACTGACTTTGGGGTATTTTGTAACCCGCCCCCTCGGAATCTCCGGAACTACTAGAAAACCGATTGTAAAAAATACAAATGGTGCTCGATAGCCCTTACGGAAAATTAATCGAAATTGAAACCAAATTGTGTTAACCTCTGGGTCACCGATGACGTCACAGGTCACGTGACGTCAACGGTGTTATATCGATTCATAAAGGTCTCGATGGATGGCATGGTCGCGCAAAATTGCGACATTAAACGGATAAAATTGGATATAAATTGGATGATTTGTTTATCTGACACGTTAAAAAACTATTATTAGCTGTTTATGACCTTGGGTCAGTTCAAGGTCATCTTGGTCACGAGGTCAAATTTAATTTCCAGTCATACGCGTTGTAACACTGTTTATGGCTCATTTTTTTCGTTTCTGTACTCGACCAAATGGCATAGTCTCATTGTTTGTTCTTTCATAAAATAGAAGTTAAAAACGGCAAAACGAAAATTCAGTTTGGATGCATGGCAATGCACTGCGATGTAGTTGGCTTAGCCAGGACCTTAGGTCAGGGGGGTCGCGCCGGCCGCGGCCGGAAAGGGCACACATGGCTTCGAATGGCCCTTATTCTTCCAAAGCGTCCCTTCAAATTTGTTTCGCTTACGTTCTGATTTGATAAAAAATGACCTAAATGGACTTGTCACGGACAGCTTGCGGTCACCGCCACAAATTTTGATATGGGATTTTCAAGGGACAATCTTTATTTTTATTCCCCCGTGACTTCGACATCGGATAAAATTTTGTTGACCGTTGTGTTGACGCAAGCTGTGTGACGACGGTTTCATTGAGGCTCTTGCGAGGACAATGACGGCGGTTAACAAACAACAACTAGAGGGTGCACCAGCTTTTAAAAGGATCGTTTATTCGCTCTCTGCGACATTGAACTTTGACTTGTTGGTTGCAATTGTTTTTGACCGTGATGCAAGCTAAGCGTGACGACGAGTCATGTTGAGGGCCTTTCTTTTTTTTTCGAGCAAATCGGACGAAAAGCGAGAAAGGAAAAAAAATAGTTAAAACAGGTTATACGCGGTTTACAAATTTCGTATTCGTCTGTGATCTTGAACTTTGACCTCTGGATGATTTTTTCCGTGACGCCAGCTGGCGTCACGAAGAGCCGCTTGAGGACCTAAGGGACCAAATGAGACACCAAACAAAACAAAAAGTATGGGGCACACCGTGTGGTGACATTTTACTGACCTCTGGAGGTCAAATCGTGCGCCCTAAGACAAAATTGATTCCATGTTCGTGCATAAACCGACGATTTCTAAACATATGCTTAGTTTAGTGCAAATCGGAAATCGACTCGTAAAACAAGTAAGAATATGTCAATAATTTGACGTACATGTAGGTAGGTAGGTTTTCAGGCGGGGTCGTATTATCAACCAGATATATCGGATATATGCGGGGTCGGATTTAAATTGGTTGCGTGATATTGAGGACGTAATACCTGATTGATAAGTCAGGAATTATTTTCAAGAGTATTCAAGGAAAACGAAAGGAGTCTGCGTGGGCCTGAAGCCCTCTTGCGTGGTTCCGGATCTGCGTAGGTCCGGGCCTCCTACTTAAGCCCGGACCCCTTCTGTGTGGGCCCGGACCTGCGTGGGCCCGAAACCCTCTTGCTTGGGCCCTGACCTGTGTAGGCCGGACCCCTCCTGCATGAAACTGGACCTGCCTGGGCCCGGGCCTCCTGCGTGGGCCCAGACCCCTCATGCGTGGGCCCGGACCTGCATTGGCCCGGGCCTCCTGCGTTGGTCTGAACTTGTGTGGGCCCGAACCCCTCTTGCGTGGTCCTGAGTTCTGTGTTGGCCCGAAACTCTCTTGCGTGGCCCGAGCCCCCTACATGGGCCCGGATCCCTCTGTGTGGGAAGGAGGGTTTACAATTCCGTGAGCGTAGTTTTACATGGTTTAACTATGGACTAAGCAAAACGCTACCTAGGGTCGACCTTGTAAGAGACTGCACTTTCTGTTTTGTCCCTTGTCAAACTGCTCAAGGGCCCCTTCTGATCTCCCCTGGGGCCCTTCCTGCTGGCTGGGGCCCATTCGGCATGTTCAGGGGTCTTTCTTGACCCACCCAGAGGTTCTTCGGTCTGGTTAGGGGACCTTCTTACCTGTTACAGGGCCCTTTGAACTTCCCAGGGGTCCTCTGGTCATAGGCCAGGGCCCTCCAGCCTGCTCAGGGCGCCCTTATGACCTGACAGGTTGCTTTGTTGCCCTGCTGACATGTTCAGGGGCCTGTCCGACCTTCCCAGGGGCCCCTCTGTGCTGGCTAGGTGCTCACTTGACGTGTTCAGGGGACCCTCTGGGCTCTGACCCGCTCAGGGCCCTTTCGGCCTGTTCAATGACCCCTCTGACATGTACGTCAGAGGGGACGGAGGCGGGTAGGCGGCGCCTCCTATACAGCGTCGCGAAACTGTACAATACTTTACCTCTGGAACTTCGAAACTCGTCGCTCGCGTCTTTTAAGCATGAACTGTACAATCATTTAGCTTGGGAGTGAGCCTGGGACTGCATGAGTGATGTTGTGTATGGATGTTGTGCTTTTATATTTGCCTGTAGTGAATGCTGGTTTACGAGTGCTTTTTAAACTGTCTCACCTTTTAACGGTATCGACTCGACACTCGGAATAGCCATTTTATGTTGGAGAGTGTTTTAACTGTCAATACATACATACATACATACGTATAGGGCTGTGCTGAACGTCCAAGAGCCCTCTGTTCTTTCAGAGAAGGCCCTGGTGCCCCCTAAAGAACCTCTGAAGTGCTCTAAACTCTTGAAAAAACACGTTTCGCCGTCGTCTTCCAACTTTTACCCCATGATATCGCGCTTCGCGTGGTTTCGTCGGCCTCTTTCGGCGCGCTGCGCGCGCCAAAAAGGGACCAACGGGCCTCACAAAGGGCCTGCCGGGCCTCCAGGGGGGGGGGGAGGCGCTTCCCCCTTTGCTACGTGCCTGACCTAGGAAACTGCGTTATTTCGGATGCCTACCAGAAGGCTCCTTCAGAACCGAGACATCTCCTTAGGCCCCATTCGGGGGTCCAAGCGGGCTGGCCTAAAAGGGCCCTTTGAGGTCTCAGGCGATCCTAGGATCCATAGGATCCCCTTTGGATACGCCTTTAATGTGAGGTGGTATATTTTTGTCTTGGAAAATTCGTAAGTCCGTCACTTCTGAAGATATTGACTTAACATTTTGTACACATATTCACCGAAAAAACGACGTTTAAATCACACGTGGTTCTTTTCTTTCGTTTATACCAATCTTGTTCACTTGTATAATTTTGATTTGTTTTATTAATTTTTTTTTTTTTTGGGGGGGGGGCATTTCTTTTTATTGTTAATTTTCAACCTTTTTTGAACATGCGAGATAGCAGTTTGATAGACGAGTATATTGTTACTCATCTATTTCTTACCAATTTAATTTATCTTAAAAACTGTACGTTTTACAGCGTTTTCTGCAAACCATAGTTTTCAATCGGTGCCTAAACCCCAAGCAAAAGCCCAGCCGAAGCCCATGAACACCTAAGCCCAGACCCAGACCAAGACCCATTCCAATTTATAATATTGAGACCCATGCCCACTGGGGCCCATTCAGATAAGGCAGATAATTATTTTCACAAAATTTGCAAACCATTATCCTAAACATATTTTACTTGCATTTTATCAACGAGAAATAGATATTACGTCACCGTGTACTTCGCTGTGGCTTTGAACTCCATCGGACACTTTTGGTCAACAGTAATATACTGGATCAGACTTTACTTGACATAGATTTTGATTTTTAATCTTTCACGCACACTTAGGATAAATTACATATTTATTATTATCATATAATTGTCGAAATATATTGTTTAAGTGTCCTATATCATTTATTAACATATGAATCTGGTTAAACATCTGGTTTTCGATTTAAAAAAATAACGGCTAGCGACATGACTCAAAAGTTGTCAATATCCCGCCCACGTAGTCCATGAAAAGTAGAAAAATGATACCCAGTCCAGACAATCGGGAACATTCTGAGTGGGCACCCATGGGTGACCCGATCCATTCGAAAACATACTAGCAAACCCTTAATTTTTTCAACAACAAAAAACGCAGAAACAAACCGTACTCTGTCCCTCATTACCTCATATTTTTCCTTCGGCCAAAATGTGTAAACCTGATGTAAGAAAAGGCACTGCAAGTTTGGTGACCATACTCAAGTTGGTCTCCTTTCTCTTACATAGGAATAGGATAAGATTGTTACTATATTTCAGCTTTTTATTTGACCTTAAAAAATGAGTTTGATATATTTAATATATTTATAATTTTACGTATGAAATTTGGCAGGCCGCAACGGATTTCGTTAAGGACTCAAGGAGCCCCATCGGCCACGAGGGAGCCACGATGCGGACCAAATAAGGACCCCTGCCACATATTATCAGGCGGATCTAGAGGGCGTACCCCGGCCCCCAGGTTCCGAAACCAAAATTTGCTCACAAGAAAAGAAATACAAAAGACACACAAAAAGATCTGACGTACCTCAGTTAACAAACGGGTTGACGATACGATCCCTGCCCACCCCCCCCCCTCCCCTCCGCGGTCACCCACTTCAGGCGTTGATGGGCTGATGTCACTGGTTTGTTGCGCCACGTGCGCTCCACAGTTTTTTTGAAGTAGGGCTTCTGGCTTTGGCCCCTTTACAACCAAGCTTTATCGGGCCTCTGCATATTAATCGCAATATTTAGAGGTGTTCGCAGCAACACTGAAAAGAGAGCCCCGCGGGTGATGTTCTTAGGTAGGGCATTCCCCGGATCCCCGCGTCCTGGGTTTCAAGTTTACGCGCAATAAAGGATTGTTTATGATCAATGCCATTCAACATGCTTACGTTACGGCAATGCACATTGGCAATTGTACAGACATTCACTCGCACCTACGACTGAAGTTTGGAAATAAGAACATCACCCCGCTGGCTCTCTTTCTAGTGTGCTGCCGACTACCTCTAAATATTGCATAATATGCAGAGGCGGATAAAGCTGTGGGTTTTGGGGGGCCAAAGCCAGAAGCGTACTTCAAAAAAGTTGTGGAGCGTGGGGAACAACAGACCGTCAGCCATCAGCGATGAAGTTGTTGACTGTGGGGGGGGCAGGGATCGTATCGTCAACCCGTTTGTAACTGTAGGTACGTCAGATCTTTTTGTGTGTTTTTGTATTTTTTTCTTGGGGGAGCAAATTGTGGTTTCGGAACCTGGGGGGGGTACGCCCTCTGGATCCGCCTGTGATAATATGTGCAGGGGTCCTTATTGGTCCGCAATCGTGGGCTCCCTCGTGGCCGATGGGGCCTCCTTGAGGTCCTTACGAAAATCCTGGTTGCGGGCCTGCCAAATTCATACGTAAAATTATAAATATATTAAATATATCAAACTCATTTTTTAAGGTCAAATAAAAAGCTGAAATATAGTAACATCTTATCTATTCTATTGTAAGAGAAAGGAGAGCCAACTTGAGTAAGGTCAACCAAACCTTGCAGTGCCTTTCTTACTCAGGTTTTACGTACATTTGGCCGAAGGAAAATATGAGTATGATGACAGAGTTGACGTTATGTGTTCTGCGTTTTTTTTTGTTGTTGGAAAAATAGGGGTTTGCAGTACGTGTTTTCATGGATGTGGGTACAAAAAGCATGGGTGCCCACCTCATGATTCCGATTGTCTGGACTGGGTTATGCATCTTTTCTACTTTTCATGGGTACTAGGTGGGCATGGTATGACAACTTTTGAGTCATGTCGCTAGCCGTCATTTTTTTTTAACACTCGAAACCAAGATGTTTAACCAGATTCATATGTTAATAAATGATATAGGAAACTTAAACAATATATATTCGACATTATATATAATAACTAATTGGTCAGTCCCTATAGTGGATGACGATTAAAAATTCAAATCTCATGTCAATTCTAAGTCTTGATCCGAGTATACTGTTTTGACGCTAAAAAGGTAGTCCCGATGATCAAAGCCCACAGCAATACACGGGTGCGTGATATTATTTCTCGTTGATAAATGCAGTCAGATATGTTAGGATAATGGTTGCAAATTTTGTGAAAATAATTATCTGCCTATCTGAATGGGCCCAGTGGGGCATGTGCTCAATTATTATAATTGGAATGGGTTCTTGTCTGGGTCTGGGCTTAAGTGTATCACTGGGCTTCGGCTGGGTTTTGCTTGGGGTATTAGCACCGAATTGAAAAACTATGGTTTGCAGAAAACGCTGTAAACGTAAGATATATAGATAAATTAAAATTGGGTAAGAAATAGATAGTAACAATATACTCGTCTAATGCAACTGCTATCTCGCATTTTCAAAAAAGGTTGAAGTTAAACCAATAAGAAATGCCCCCCCCCGCCCAAAAAAAAAAAATAATAATAAACAAATCAAATTATACAAGTTAAAGATTTTGATAACGAAAGAAAGAACAACGTGTGATTTAAACGTGTTTCGTGGAAGGTATGTGTACAAAATGTTAGTCATATCTTCAGAAAGTTGGACGGACCGTTACGAATTTTACGCAAGAGCAAAATATACCACCTCATCATTAAAGGTATCGCAAAGGGGATCTATGGATCCTAGGATCGCACTGAAGACCTTCAAAGGGCCTTTTTAGGCCAGCCCCGCTTGGACCCCGAATGGGCTAAGGAGATGTCTCGTTCTGAAGGAGCCTCTGGTAGAAGCATCGAAATAACGCAGTTCTTAGGTCAGGCACGTAGCAAGGGGAAGCGCTCCCCCTGGAGGCGGCAGGCCCTTGTGAGCGCCGCTTGCGCTCCCTTTTTGGCCGCGCCGCAGCGGCGCGAAAGAGGCCGACGAAACACGCGAAGCGCGATATCATGGGGTACCCAAGTTGGAAGACGAACGCGAACGTGTTTTTTCAAAGAGTTTAGAGCACTTCAGAGGTTCTTTAGGGGGCAGCAGGGCCTTCTCTGAAAGAACAAGAGGGCTCTTGACGTTCAGCAAGCCCTATACCGTATGCTATGTATGTATGTATTGACAGTTAAAACACTCTCAACATAAAATGGCTATTCGAGTGTGAAGTCGATAAACGTTAAAAGGTGAGACATGTTAAAAGGCACTCGTTAACCAGCATTCAAACACAGGACAAAATATAAAAGCACACATCCATACAACAACACTCATGCAGTCCCAGGCTCACTCCCAGCTCAATGATTGTACAGTTTCATGCTTAACGACGCGAGCGACGAGTTTCGAAGTTCAGGAGGTAAAGTATTGTAAGCAGTTCGCACGCTGTATAGGAGGCAAGAAAAAATACCGCCTCCGTCCCCTCTGACTGTACATGTAAGGGGTCATTGAACAGAGAAGCCGAAGGGCCCTGAGCGAGTCAGAGCCAGAGGGTCCCTGAACACGCTTTCAAGTGAGGACACTAGCCAGCGAACAGAGGGGCCCCTGGGAAGGTCGGACAGGCCCCTGAACATGTCAGCAGGGCAACAAAGCAACCCTTGTCAGGTCATAAGGGCGCCTGAGCAGGCTGGAGGGCCCCTGGACAGACCAGAGGACCCCTGGGAAGTTCAAAGGGTCCCTGTACAGGTAAGAAGGTCCCCCTACCAGACCGAAAGAACCTCTGGGTGGGTCAGAAAGACCCCTGAACATGCCGAATGGGCCCCCAGCCAGCACGGAAGGGCCCCAGGGCAGATCAGAGGGCCCTTTGAGCATGTTGACAAGGCGACAAAACAGAAAGTGCAGTCTCTTACAAGGTCGAAAGGGCTCCCTTAGAAGGTTGGAGGGCCCCTGGACAGACCAGAGGACCCTTGGGAAGTTCAAACGGTCCCTGTGCAGTGTGCATATCAGAGGGGCCCCTGATGATAATGATTTGGGTTTTAGGGCGCCTCAACTGTAAAGTTATGTGGCGCCCATTCAGAGGGGCCCCTGTCCAAACCGAAAGGGCCCCTGAGTAGGCCAGAAGGCCCCTGATTACGTCGAATAGGCAACCCTGGTCAGCTCGGAAGGGCCCCTGAGCAGGATGGAGGGCCCCTGGACAGACCAGAGGGCCCCTGGAAAGTTCAAATGTTCTCTGTGCAGATCGGAGGGACCCCTGAATAGACCAAGAGGGCCCCTGGACGGCTAAGAAAGGCTCCTGAACATGTCAAATTGGCAATACCTGGCTACGTGCTTGTCTCCTGTGCCACTCAGGGTCCTGAGGGTTCTGGTCCAATCCGGCTCATCAAAAGTTAAATAAAAAAGGGGTCTTACAAAATAAAATGTCTGAAATCCGTATAAATTTTCCTTTTTGGGGGAAGCGAGGGGAGTTTCCACGTTCGGGAAGGGCCCTTTCGAGGCAACGCCCACCTCCCCCTGTACGAAATCCTGGCCATGTGCCTGACCTAGGTAGCGTTTTGCTAGTCATTAGTTAAACCATGTAAAACTCAGGAATTGTAAACCCTTCCTTCCCACACAGGAGGGATCCGGGCCCATGTAGGGGGCTCGGGCCCACGCAAGAGAGTTTCGGGCCAACACAGACTCAGGCCCACGCAAGAGGGGTTCGGGCCCACACAAGTTCAGACCAACGCAGGAGGCCCGGGCCAATGCAGGTCCGGGCCCACGCATGCAGGGGTCTGGGCCCACGCAGGAAGGCCCGGGCCCCCCAGGCAGGTCCAGTTTCATGGCCGGAGGGGTCCGGCCTTACACAGGTCAGGGCCCAAGCAGAGGGTTTTCGGGCCACGGCAGGTTCCGGGCCCACACAGAAGGGGTTCCGGGCTTAAGTTAGGAGCCCGGACTACGCAGATCCGGACACACGCCAAGAGGGCTCAGGCCCATGCCAGATGCCTATTCGTTTTCCTTGGAATAAACTTGAAAATAATTCCCTGACTATCAATCAGGTATTACGTTCATATTCACGCAACCAATTTAATCGACCCGATATATCCGAATATAATTGGTTGATAATACGACCCCGCCTGAAACTACCTAACCTACAATGTACGTCAAATTATTGACAATATTCTTTTACTTGTATTTACGAGTCGATTTCCGATTGCCTAAACTAAGCATTAATGTTTAGAACTCGTCGAATATATTATGCAGGAACATGGGAACAATTTTGTTTAGGGGCACGATTTGAGCCTCCAGAGGTCATGTAAAAATGTCACCACATAAACGGTGTGCCCATACTTTTTGTTTTGTTTGGTGTCCTCCATTTGGTCCTTAGGATCCTCAAGCGGCTCTTCGTTGACGGGCAAAAGCCCTTTGGCGTCACGGAAAAAATCATCCAGAGGTCAAAGTTCAAGATCACAGACGAATACGAAATTTGTAAACCGGTATAACCTGTTTATTTATTTCTTTCTCGCTTTTCGTCCGATTTGCTCGAAAAGAGCCTCACATGACTCGTCGTCACGCTAGCTTGCATCACGGTCAAAAACATTGCAACCACAAGTCAAAGTTCAATGTCGCAGAGACGAATACGATACTTTTAAGCTGGTGCACCCTCTAGTTTGTTTCGTTTACCGCCTCATTGTCTCGCAAAGAGCCTCAAATGACTCGTCGTCACACCAGCTTGCGTCACGGTCAACAAAATTTTATCCAGATGTCGAAGTCACGGATAAAAATACAAGATTGTCCTTGAAAATCCCATATCAAATTTATTGGCGGTGACGCAAGCTGTCGTGACAAGTCAATTTAGGTCATTTTTTATCAAATCAGACGGTAAGCGAAAACAAACTTGAAGGGACGCTTTGGAAGCAATAAGGGCCCATTCGAGAGCCATGTGTGCCCTTTCCGGCCGCGGCCGCGACCCCCCCCCCCCCGAGCTAAGTCCTGGCTAAGCCACTACCTCGCAGTGCATTGCCATGCATCAAAACTGAATTTTCGTTTTGCGTTTTACTTCTATTTTATGAAACAAACAATGAGCTAATGCCATTTGTCGAGTACAAGACGAAAAAAATGAGCCCATAAACATGTGTTACAACGCGTAATGATGGAATTTAAAATTTGACACTCGTGACCACAGATGACTTGAACTGACCCAAGGTCAATCACAGCTAATAATAGTATTTAAAACGTGTCGAGTAAACAAATCATACCAATTTATCCAATGTTTTATCGTTTAATGTCGCAATTTTTTGCCGTGCGAGCCATTGCATCCATCGAGACTTTATGAATCGATATAACACCGTTGACGTCACGTGACCTGTGACGTCATCGGTGACCCAGAGGTTAACACAATTTGGTTTCATTCGATTAATTTCCTAGGGCTATCGAGCACCATTAGTATTTTTTACAATCGGTCTAGTAGTTCCGGAGATCCGAGGGGGGCGGGTTACAAATACCCCCAAGTCAGTCTCGATATGAAATACACCTCAATCAGGCGCGGGTTAACCCGCGCACCAATGGGGGTTTGAACACCCCCCTCCCTGCGGTTTTATCCAGATGAAGATACAACGGCGGCGCTTAACACCGCCAAATTAGGTATAACTTATCACTGATCCTTTCCGCACATTTAGTTAAAATTTGAATTTCGTGTCGAACCAGGTCAGGACACCAGGTCATGCCAAGTGACCCCACCACCCCAGATGTTTGCGGTCGTGCCATGACCACAGTTTCTAGGGAGTCGATATCATACTTTTATAATTGCATGAAGCGATCAGCCTCTACAAAATGTTGATATCGGATTTGTATATCGGGGACCTGAGGTCGGGTCAATTTTGCGACCTCCCGATTATAAGTCAATGAAGAAATATCAAAACGCATCGTACTTCGAGAATATCAGTCCAATTCATTATGGATAATGATATCATAGGGAATTATATATGATCCAAGTGCAGGTTTTGTGCGGTGACCCATACGGGGTCATCTGAGGCCATCCGAGGTCACCACCACTTTTTCGTCAATAACTGTCGACATAATGAAGATAGAGAAGTTAAACTTTTACCAATGTGTTTATCTCGTTGAGACGCATCTCATGATATGCAACATGAACCACTTGGGTCACCACTTGACCTTGACATGAGGATTTAAGTTGACCAATTTGGTAAAATTCGACATAGTTCAAAGCACCTTGACAAGAAAAACATGATGGCGGAACAGCCTTGCGTTTATCTTTATTGGTTAAGAAGTTATTTGCAAAAACGTTTGTGCCCAAAAACAGCATATTTTAGTTGTATGAAATAAAAAAACAGAAGTCATGTGAATCTTGTAAATCATGTGTTTTTAATGGTTTATTTCTAGCTTCTTAGTTCTCGAGGCAATGAGAGATTTCCGGAAATGTCCTTATATGGCAAATTTGACCTTCATGACCCTAGTGACCTATATTGAACTTAGTGCGAAAAATGACCGAAGGAATTTCAAAATGCCTTTCTAGGAGCTTCGAACTGTTTTTGTATAGTTTGTATCTACGTTGCCTAGGAGCCAAGTTAGAGGGGGTGTTCAAATACCTTCCAGCAGGTGGTGGAAAATCCAGAGGCCCAGCAGGGCGAAGGTTAGTAGGTAGGTAGGTACTAGGCAGGGCATATTTTAAGGATTTTTCACTGTGTCCCCAAAACGT
>VOPJ01010335.1:0-14923 GCA_014673585.1 Semibalanus balanoides | reverse complement strand
ATAAATAATTTTCGCAAAACCATGGCTACGTTCTGGCCCCTGACATTAATCTTTTTATCCAGCTGGTTGAAGGAAGATCTCGTGGGCGCTTCACGCCCACCTGATCAGTTTCTGCCGTAAAAACCGGAGGGGGAGGGGGTCGACCCCAGTTTTCAAAAGTGGGTGTCGCAACCCCCGACCCCACGCTGGCGACCCTTCTTGTAGGGGATGCCTATCTTGAACTTAAACACGAATATAACATTGATTAATTACGGAACAATACCGGACCGTGATTGGCCCATTTCGGAGGCTTCGAAACTTGTGTTTCGATATTATTTTCGGTCGTGCATCGATATTACTGAACGTAGCGAAGCATCTTTCACCACACTGCATTTTTTTAACCGGTATGTTAATTATTTCTGAATTCAAAGCACGTTTAAGGTGAACTATTCCCTATAAGACACCCGACTTTCCTAATATGTGTCATGTGTGATGTCGCTTTTGATCCTGCACGTCCGTCTGCATTGCGTGTGTGCTCCGTGGTCCACTAGCGCTAATGTGTGGTCAGAGCTCGTCAGCGGTGTCGATTTGTGAAAATGATTGGGGGGCCTAATGCTGACTTTATAGATTTTAACTCCATTCTTACCATGCAACGCCATAGGCCTAATGTTAAAATTTGGAATTATTGGGGGCCCGGGCCCCCCAAAAAGTATACAAATCGACACCGGTGGAGCTCGTTGTCTGAGTGGGCTGGTCACCAGCCGGGACCGCTGTGACTGTGACTGTACCTGACCTTCCCTGCTGCCTTCCCTGGCCTACCTGACCTGCCCTGCTGCCTTCCCTGACCTGCCCTGCTGTCTTTCCTGCCTTCCCTGGCCTACCTGACCTGCCCTTTGCGTTCCCAGCGTCGCCGAGTGATGCCCGGCGTCTCCGTCTCCGTCCTGTCCGTACTTCCGACCCGTGTGCTTCCGACTCGTCACATGTCCTGCGGCTACCTGCCGTCCAACCGGAACGTGAGTCCGCCCCGCCCGCCCCCGCCCAGCCCGGCCCGGCTCGCCCCGCCCCGCCCCCGGCCCTGCCCGGCCCGTGTCGGTCGGTCCGGTACCTGCTGTGCCGGGCGGGGCCGCGTGTCCTCCGCCTGGTCCGTCGCCAACCCGCCTCTGTGTCACCTCAGAACCCAGCAGTCACCTTATCCTGCTGCTCAGAGGTCAACATTGACGACAGCTTGCTACAAAGTTAATGAAACGTTTGTATTTATCCCGCAAGAACGTCAAGTCGGAAACATCTGTCGGTAGCAAACAAATTGCATGACTAAGGGCTTCGATGAACCGCGCCTAGATGTAGTGAATAGAATTCGCCCAGCTTCGGTGTTGTTTCTTGTTGCATTATTTGAAAACTTCCACCGCTGTGTAGCCTTGCGTTGGTTGTATTGCAGCCCTGCTGCTGCTCCCGGAGCAGGCTAGTTGTGTTCCCAGTGTTGGCGTCGGTGCTCCTGAATAGCCTTGCGTTGGTTGTATTCAGCCCTGCTGCTGCTCCCGGAGCAGGCTAGTTGTGCTCCAGTGTTGGCGTCGTCCCCCTGAATGCCTTGCGTTGGTTGTATTCAGCCCTGCTGCTGCTCCCGGAGCAGGCTAGTTGTGTTCCCAGTGTTGGCGTCGGTCCTCCTGAACTGAGGTGTCTCCATGGTTCGATTCGTCCACTGTACCATGTCTCGCCCAGCTCCTCTTAAGATATCCTTGCCGTATCTTGTTATTCTGTCGAGGCATTCGACGGAATGACTTCACTCCTCCTCGCTTGTGGTAGCTGATTGACATACTGGCTCAGAAACGTCTTCGCTGCTTCTCTGCACCTCGTCCCGTGCCGTGACCGTGACTGTACCTGTGACACTGTACCTGTACCTGTGACTGTATCTGTGACTTTATCTGTGATAGTACCTGTGACTGTACTTGTGATTGTACCTGTGACTGTACATGCGACTGTACCTGTGACTGTACCTGTGACAGGTGACTGTACCTGATGGGACTGTACAGGGCGTGTTCAATAAAAACAAAGGGCACCCTATGTTCTTCGGGCTCATCATCTCCACAGTTTTACCCGAAGAGAAACACCAGATACGCATTCGAAAGAGTGAACAATTTACGTTAAGATTTTACTATAAAACATTATACCGATAGATATTCATAAGTGGCTTACACGATGTTGAAAGAAAAAATTGTCACAAACTCTAGTTGAAACGATTTCGGATTTAAAAAAGCATAACGTTTCCATACAAACAATCGTAAATCAGATCCTTCAAATCAGAGGATCCACTTTCAGCTTATGGCACGCCAATTATTGTTGCCCCTTAACATCTGCAATGTTGTCCTACATTGTTGCCCCTACACCATGCACACGCGCTCGAAGCGTTCAGATAATTTTGGTAAAGAATCATGTCCAGGCCTACATCGAGCCGGAAGCCTGACCGATAAAAGTCCGGGACATGAATTCTCTTGATTTTTTCGTCTGGGAGAGTTGGATCGAATTGTTTTTAAAGTGAAATAATCCACGACGTCGAAGAGCTGAAGGACCGGCTTTCAGGACCTCTGGACACAGCTTTCACAGAGGCATAGCGGTGCCGTTTGCCAGTGCCGTCCCGAAGGGTTCTCCAAGCGTCCGTCCAAGTGGTGGAAGCTCATTGGAGCGCAGACTGTGAAACTTGTGTCATGACACAATTTCTCCACGTTGATGGATGTGTTCTATGTTTTAAATTCATCTTCACGAGTGAGTGCCTGAGTCTCCAAATTATGGTTGCACTTGCAGAATACTTAGTTAATACAATCCCCGGTGCGACTTATTTTCGTTTCACCTTGGTTGGCGACAACATATTTATTTTGACGGTCGTGTCAGCCACAAATGGAATTGCTATCGAAATTGTTTTCTATGGTCTGAAAGCAAATGTCCGCTCTTTCGAATGTATTGGCTTGGTTTTTCTTTTAGCTAAAATGTGGCAGATATGAACCAAGTAACTCAGGGTGCCATTTTTTATGAAACACCCTGTCACGGTAACTGTAACAGGTCAACTGCAAAAGTTAATGTAGTACTACTGGGAGATGGCTAAACTTGCAGCGTTTCTTAAAAACAAAAGTTATCCCTGAAACTCTATGCGGTACATCTCGTCTCCCAGATAGGCACTTTCTATCACTTTTCACAATTCGACGCATTCAAATTAAACACAAATTTTCGAAAAAAACACGTTTCTCTTCCAAACTCTCTCTCTCTCGCCTCTCTCTCTCTTCTCTCTCTCTCTCTCTCTCTCTCTCTCCTCCTCTCTCTCTTCTCTCTCTCTCTCTCTCTCTCTACTCTCTCTCTTCTCTCGCTCTCCGCTCTCGCTCTCGCTCTCGCTCTCGCTCTCGCTCTCGCGCTCGCTTCGCTCTCGCTTCGCGCTCTCGCTCTCGCTCTCGCTCTCGCTCTCCGCTCTCGCTCTCGCTCTCGCTCTCGCTCTCGCTCTCGCTCTCGCTCTCGCTCTCGCTCTCAGCTCTCGCTTCTCGCTCTCAATATATCTCTTTCACCTGGGAGAAAGCATTACGCGTCGGCCCTGCCAGTTGCGCCTCAACTAGCGAGTGTCTCAACTCTCTGCGAGGGTATGGCCGGAGGGGCTATTGACCCAGCGTGCCCAGGCCCACGGTGGACCAAAACGTGACTAGGGCCTGACGCTAGCCTTTACGCAGACACAGTCATTCAGCTGACTTCATTCATCCTGTTGCGCAAACCTGTGGTCGAGACCGCTGATTGGCCGGTGCGGACACGGCTGGCTGAGGGTCATTCAGAGGCGTTATAGGAATTTAGTTACGAACCTCACCGAAAGAGGCGCTGAAGATAGTTTGCAAATTTCTTAGAAATGCTATGGTGCAAACCCAAAAAATGAGTATTGGCATTTTAGGACGGACACAGCCTGTACAGGATGCAAAATTTCGCACGATTCCGACACACGGTTTTGAGATATAAGCGATTATCTGAGGTCGCAACTAGTGCCAACCTTACCATGTACTGTGACCTGTACCTGTGACTGTACCTGTGACTTACCTGTGACCTGAACCTGTGACTGTACCTGTGACTGTACTGTGACTGTAACCGGTGACTGTACCTTGTGGACTGTACCTGGCTGGACTGTACCTGTGAACTGCACCTGTGACGTGTACCTGTTGACTGAACATGTTGACTGCACCTGTGACTGCACCTGTGACTGTACCTGTGACTGTACCTGTGACTGTACCTGTGACCGTGTGCGGACGGGCCGATGCGTCGCAGCCGGGCGAGTCTCCGTATCACACAGTGCATCCGACGGAGACCCGGCGACACCCGACTCTGGAGGGACTCGGCGTGAACGTGTCGCGACAGAACCGCAGCAACTCATGGTCAGACGTGCTGGACGAGAGCCGACTGGCGGCGCCTGAGCCAGCGGCTATCGAGGAGCGGGTCCAACATGAGAACAACCGACGGTACGAGCACGCCCCCGGTCACTGGGGGTGGGGCGGGGGGAGGTGGCCAGGGCTTAGAGTCTAGACTGGCGGAATAGACATATGTTGTGTCGCATGGTTCCAGAATTGACTTCTGTCAGGTCAAGAGGTGATATGTTCCATGCTGTTTGTTTGTATTTAAATAACGAAGTTTGTTTGTCTAACATGTGTTTTATAAATTGATTATTTGGAAGTTTCTGGTTTAAATCATTTGTGACGAGATGTGATTTGTGAGTATGTGCGGGCGGAGATATAACTTTGTAACGATTGTAATTTCACAATAGCTTTACAATAATGATTGCTGGATTTGAGTTCAGGATGTGTTTTACCAGCTCCCACAAGCACAATGCTCCCGGCTCAATTTTTCCCGTGCAAGATTGCAAGAGAGCAAAAGTTCCGAGCAAAAAGTTATGTTCCCAAATGTGAACATTGGTCACAAATGGGTTAAACATTGCATTTGTATTTTGTATAGTATGATACTAGCAATAAACTATTCCGCTGGTATCCGAGTTTTGACGGAACATCGGTGTGTTAACACATTCTAGTGTGTTTTCCTGCAGCCTGCCCCCCACCCCCCCCCCCCACCCCCACCCCGTTGCGTCACCAATGGCGGGTCGGGTCCGTCGCTCGCTGTCACAGGGAGGTCTCGTTGCTCAGTACCGTGTTCCGTCTCACCAGCCTCTCTCGGCGCCTGCTGGCGTGCCTGTGGCCTGCTACCGGCGTCTACTGGCGTGCCTGTGGCCCGCTCGTTTGAGTCCGTGTGTATTACTGCCTCACAGGATGCTGGACCCGGCGCGGCAGGCCGAGTTTGACCGCTACAAACGGATCTACGCCGACATTCTGTACCGGTGGCAGCTCAATAACCACAGGGCACAGGTACGGCTCGACTTAACAACTATAGGGCACAGGTACGGCTCGGGTAGGCCAGCTCTGTACCAGTGGAACAACCATAGGGCACAGGTACGACTTGGATAGGCCAGTCGGGACGCCTCACAACTCGACATCGAAAGCTGGTGGAACGGATCGTATGCAGAGCTTAGAGCAGAGCAGAGCTCAGTGAATTGAACCAGTTCGAACTCAGCATAATCGGTCGGCACGCGTTTGGCGAACTACCACGTGTTCATTCATACGTTACACTTACTTCACCTAGTGTACTACGTGTTAAGTTGTGTTCATGTCGTACGCGTGTTGTTCTAGCTGGTATGGGATTCCAATGTGTATGGTATGGAATGTGGATGGTATGTGAGCCCTGTGGATGGTATGGGAGCCCCGTGGATGGTATGGAAGTCCTGTGGATGGTATGGGAGCCCCGTGGATGGTATGGGAGCCTCGTGGATGGTATCGGAGCCCAGTGGATGGTATGGAAGTCCTTAAGATGGTATGGGAGCCTCGTGGATGGTATGGGAGCCCTGTGGATGGTATGGGAGCCCTGTGGATGGTATGGGAGCCCAGTGGATGGTATGGGAGCCCTGTGGATGGTATGGGAGCCCCGTGGATGACCTGTGGAGCCCCGTGGTATGGGAGCAATTTGGATGGTATGGAAGTCCTTTGGATGGTATGGGAGCCTTGTGGATAGTATGGGAGCCCAGTGGATGGTATGGGAGCCCCTGTGGATGGTATGGGAGCCCAGTGGATGGTATGGGAGCCCAGTGGAATGGATATGTTGAGCCCTCGTGGATGGTATGTTAGCCCCGTGGATGGTATGGGGAGCCCTGTAGATAAGAATGGGAGACCCTGTGATGGTATTGGGGCCCTGTGGATGGTTATTGGCAGCCCCGTGGATGTTGGGAGCCCGGGATGGTATGGAGCCCTGTGGATGGTATGGGAGCCCTGTGGATGGTATGGGAGCCCTGTGGATGGTATGGGAGCCCAGTGGATGGTATGGGAGCCCTGTGGATGGTATGGGAGACCTGTGGATGGTATGTGAGCCCTGTGTGATGGTATGTGAGCCCTGTAGTATAATATGTGAGCCCTGTGGATGGTATGGTCGAGCCCTGTATATAATATGTGAAAGAAGGCCCCCACCCTGTGGATGGTATGTGGAGCTCTGTAGAATAATATGTGAAGCCCTGTGGATGGTATGGGAGCCTGTAGATAATATGGGAGGCCCTGTAGATAATATTGAGCCCTGTGGATGGTAGGGAGCCCTGTAGATATATGTGAGCCCTGTGGGATGGTATGGGAGCCCTGTAGATAATATGGGAGCCCTTGTGGATGGTATGGAGCCCCTGTATATATATGTGAGCCCTGTGGATAGTATGGGAGCCCAGTCTGACCGCTGACCACCGTCCCTCCCGTGCTGGCCAGGTACTGAAGTACGTGAGCACGGTGCCGGTGGCGCACTGCGGGCTGGAGGCGCGCGCCGAGTGTGCCCGCTGCGGCCGTAACTTCGCCGGCTCCGAGTGTCCACTGTGTCGCCGCTGTGCCATCACCTGCGTCATCTGCCATGTCTCTGTCAAAGGTGGGTTCACAGTACACACACTGATCACTGCCATGTCTCCGTCAAAGGTGGGTAGACGCTACACATATTGCCACGTCTCCGAAAAGTTAAAAAAAGCAAACTAACAAGACCGTGCTATAGAATGGCTTTTATGCATCCTGAGGATATATCATAAATCTCTATTGCGTCATAAGTTTTGGCTCACAAAGATTGATCCGCAACATGACCTTGCAAAAATGCCTGAGACCATATATCCGTAACCACTACTTATATTACTGTAAAACTTTCACAACTCGTTTCAGCGCCCAATTACCCTATTCATGTATCAATTTTGGTCAAATTGAGTGATATGAGGGTGCCATTTTGCATTTCCTTTGGTCGAAAACACGCCCCTATAGTGTAACCTTTACCGTGTGTGCCTTTCTGGAGTGTGGTGCAGTATGGCGCACGCTGCTGCTTTTGTCTGAAGAATATTCTTTAGTACGTCCTCAACGTCTGTGGTGCCGGAAGAACAGACCATTAATTTATCGTGGAATGCCCCCTCCGTCAAATAGGAAACGAAATTGTTAAAAAATGGGCGCCATGTATTGTATAACCGCTTCTGTTGCGGCGCCCATACCCTCAGCTTACAGCATATAATGGAGCGTTTTGACTCACCTTGCCCTATCTGTATGTACTTATACGGCATCATGTACGTCTTATACGTCACAGATGCATATCTTTATATACGTAAATGTTATAGGTGTAACTCTCTTTTACAGTGACGGTGTTGTTCAAAAGGCGTCACTTAGCAGGCATCACTTTGATTGCTTCATTGTAACGCTTTTTGGATTATTCTATGTTTATAGTAAAATCGAAATAACTAGTGTCTATGTGCCTGCAGTTGCCTGTCTGCTGTGCGTGTGAGTGTCGCGTCTCTGTGCCCTCAGGGATGTCTGCGTTCTGTCTGCTGTGCCTGTGCGTGTGAGTGTCGCGTCTCTGTGTTCTCAG
Organism: Semibalanus balanoides; assembly: GCA_014673585.1. NCBI lineage: Eukaryota > Metazoa > Arthropoda > Thecostraca > Balanomorpha > Balanidae > Semibalanus > Semibalanus balanoides. The sequence continues at coordinate 7,021 of VOPJ01010335.1, read as the reverse complement.
GAATGTCTGCGTCCTGTCTGTTGTGCGTGTGAGTGTCGCGTCTCTGTGTCCCCAGGGATGTCTGCGTTCTGTCTGCTGTGCGGACACGGCGGCCACCTTCTGCACATGCTGCAGTGGTTCCGCGACCAGCCGCTCTGCCCGACCGGCTGCGGCTGCCACTGCCCGGACAGCTTCCAGCAGACCTTCCAGGAGTGACGCTGTGACACAACCGTGAGAAAACCGGGAGACAACCGGGAGACAACCGGGAGACAACCGTGTGACAACAGTGAGTCAACCGTGAGACAACTATGATAGAACTGTGGGGAACTTTGAGTCAACCGTGAGTCAACCGTAAGTCAACCGTGAGAAAACGTGAGACAGCGTGAGTCAACCGCAATACAACTGTGAGAAAACTGTGAGAAAACTGTGAGACAACCGTGAGACAACCGTGAGACAACTATGAGAGAACTGTGTGGAAACTGAGACAACCGTGAGATAACCGTGAGGCAACTGCAAGACAACAGTGAGACAACTGCAAGACAACAGTGTGACAACTGTAAGACAACCATGAGACAACTGCGGGGAACTGGATTCTGTCTCACGGGTATGTTATGAGGTCGTTTCGTCGCTGTGTTGTAACCTTCTGATCGTGCTCCGGCGTGGCGGGACCTTCGAAGCAGACTCGGGAATAGTTCCATCTCACAAATGCGAACGGTGCGAACACTTCGCTCCAGGAAAATGTCAGAAAGTCGGTCTCCCGAACACAGCTATATCAGAGATACCGTTCATGTGCCAGGAAAACGTGCACCAATGCACCATCTGTGAATCTCTGCTGGTATGNGGCACATGCATTAGGAGCACAATTCACAATATATAAATTCAAGAACCATATAGATAATAGGGGAGAGTGCCCACCAGCGAACATGGTGCCTACATTGAACAGGTCCTGCCTATATTAGTAATGTGATAATTTCATCAATGTCAGTGGCGGTAGCTGACACCAAGCGATGATGTTTAAAGTTGTTAACAAAAATAGCTGCTTTCATTTGATTCTGTCAGGATGCAAACAGTTAAGTGTTGCGTTTGCAGTTTGGTTTTCGATTAGTGGTTTTTTGCTTTCCAGAAACGTTATATTTGTATATGTAGTGAAATTAACTTTAGCGACACCTTTTACGATGTCCATTGAATGATGTGAATGTCATAGTTTGCAGCAACCATTTAATTTGTTCCCCCTCAAATTTGATTTTAAACAAATATGTTGAATGCCCCCCCCCCCCCAGTGAACAGGGGTGGGCGCCCACTAGTGAAAACCTGTTCACTGGTGGATTTTCCTACCGGAAAACCTAAACTTTTCGACTGTGAGTGCAGGAGATATATTGATTAGGCTGAATAACTCCACAAAAGGCTCCACGGCCAGGAACAAGCAAATCCTCACGTTCTATGAGGACCCTCTCTCGTTATAGCATTCAATGCTGGGTGCTTTGTGCTGTGCCGGAACGTTCCATAGACAATATTTTCCAGAATAATGCTCATTTTAGGTTACTAGGACAACGTTATTTTTATGTGACTGGACGTCTGGAATTATTGGACGTGTGTGAAGACATTTTGGTAGATAACGTTTCCTGAACTTGAAATATATTTGTTAGAATTGTTGTTTTATTATTGTAGATGTCACAGAGATAGTCAAGTTCAAGTGTCAATGGATTGTTGTCAAATTGTCAACAAGCATTGTTTTTGCGTCAACAGTGAGCATCAGAAAAAAAGCCAACCTATTCATGGTGAAAGAAGTCCCATCGGTGTCGATTTGTATACTATTGGGGGTGCCCGGGCCCCCCAATGATTTCAAACTTTAACATTAGGCCTATAGCGTTGCATAGTAAGAATGGAGTTCAAATCTATAAAGTCAGCATTAGGCCCCCCAATCATTCTCATAAATTGACACCGCTGGGAAGTCCCCTATTCACTGATTGAGTCCCCTCTGTTCACTGGTGGTACCTCCCCTGTTCGCTGATGGATACCCATGCCCACAAGTAAACAGTTAGGTCCAAAAAATGAAATTTGTTTATAACTCTAATTTTGTATTGAGTTAAATTAATCTGCTTATGGCTATTCCTTAGCATTACAGTAAGTAATTTCTAGACGAATTTTCAGATCTCCAGAACAAAACACAAAGCCACTAGACTGGTTTTTCAAAAGGGGCGTTCGCTGGTGGGCACTCTCCCTACTTATAAAACCGTTTGCATTATCAGAACAAAAGCTTTGTCCTAGCTATCTTGAAATTTACACACAAATGAAATCCGTGCCGAATGAATACAACATATTCTGGAGCGCGTCTTCGGCGCCAGGGGGGCATGACCCCCATGAGCCCCTTAAGTCCGCTACTGATGATGAGGTAATAAGTCAGGTGATGCCGGACATGTCAGACATTCAGACATGCTGCCTTTACAGCTTCTGCTAATCAGTGACACATGTATGCACAGTCTGTCTATTATGTATGTTCCACTGCCACCACGTGGCGCTACGGTCGCGATAGGTATGCGTGAAGTGGCATCGCCCGAAATATGGGTGTACCGATTGTTGGATTTACTGGGGAAGGGAAGGGGAGACAGTGTTGTCATCGTAAAAAAGGGGGACGCTCCCATTCACCGGCATAGGGGTAGTGGTAGGGTTTCAGATAGGTATGGTGATGAGGGCAGTATTAGGATAAGGGATGTATTCATCTGTGCCATTGCAGTGGAATAACTCGCGCCCCTGCGTAGCGATGATACCGATTTAAATTATATTGATCGCGTTTTTTACAACAGTTAACAGAAAATGGAAAACAATGTTTTTTCTATAATTTGTAATACTTACAAATAACTATGTTTAGCTTCACGTCATCATCTAAGATAAATTTTACTCTGATAATGACGGGAAGCCGAATATAAAGTGTTTATAATTGCATTGCTTTACTACAAATAAGCAAAAGGCTATTGATTTTCAATTTTCCCCTGTCTATGAAAACCAATTTCGGCGACTTTCGATTTGGAGCCTGAAATGTTGCGATCTGGGCCATTGCGACTGCAGCGTCGCGTGATAATCTCTCCGCCACACAAACGTAGCGGGCAGAAGTCAAGCGGGCATACCAGAATCTTTAGACGTCCTCCATCTTACGGCAGGCATGCATCAACGCAGAGCCACTGTGATTGATTAATAAGCCAAATTTTCGGTCGGTCACCACCTATGAAGACGTCTGACTAGTTTACAAGCCACGTTTCCTTGACGAAAAACGCTGATAACCACATGTACTGCAACGGTCATATAGTGTTACGCGCCATGCTGACCCCTCACGTGAGACGAAACATGTCAGTAACATAATGTGATTGAGTGGGGCTATCAGATGTGGACTCGCTCGCGCTTCGCGCTCACTCGTAATTACTATGATTATCAAACTATACGGGTCAAATAATCCATAATGCATGTTTCGTCTGATTTTCGCAGACCTTTTACACATAGTAAAAGTGTTATTTGACCTGACCTTAACCTTTGCCCACAATTTTACTTTAGCTCATGCAGAACGTGTATTGTTCACTATAATTTGAGAGCACGTCATGGTCGCAATCGATGGCTCTGTATGGAAAGTATGACCCATACACACAAATACCTTGATTTTGACTTTTGACCTGACCGTGTCCTGATATGACATGCGACTTCTATTTTGAATTTTTGGGTATGCCTTGAATGCGTCTTATAGAGAGCTTGTGTATGCCGCCTTGCGCGTCTCACTGCGAGCATTGACTCGAAAGATAATCATGGTGGCGAATATCACCCCACACAGTCAATGGCGTTCGGCTGAGATCCCAATTAATGGCGGATTACATTCCTGGCGGTGGCATTCTGGATCTACATCCGACGACCGTCTCTAGATTATATTTCTCCCACCATGGTATGTGCCTACCCCATGATTGAAAATCATTGATTTGCAAGATAATCGAATCAAACTAAGTCGAATGGACATTATTTCCTTACTCGCCACCTTCGGTGGTTCACTAAAATGCACCTACTAAATATTTTGCCAATGCGCTGCCCATAACTGACAGCCGGAGTCGGAGTCTGCAAAATTGTACAGACTCCGACTCCGACTCCGACCGAAATCCCCGACTCCGACTCTGACTTCGGCTCGGACTCCGTAGCCCTGATAATATGTTAACAAATGTACATATAACCATTCGAAAAACCCGCGCACTAAGAAGCTATTTGTTTGCAATATTGGATACGATAAATTCACTTCTGAAGCCACTTAAGTTTAATTTTTACTTTTATTCTGTTTTACACATTGTTTATTTTGTTCGATATCCATCAATGATCGCCACTATAAACAGAGTAATGAAGATGTTATATCTTGGCGTAACTAAGACAATTAACTTCCCATACGAACAGCGTGTTTTGGAATCGCAACCAACTTAAAGAGGAGGCTGCTACTTAGAGAGACATAGTCAATACAACAATATTGATATTGATTTGAATTTGTTTAGGGGCATCGTCTGACGTCTATGCTTTGTTCTCCAATATGTTTTTCATTTGTTCAATATATTATATTTTTTAATATAATTGTAATTTTGTGATAAAGAAATGTTGCGAGGAAAAGTAATATAGAACTAAAATAGTCAAACATTTTAAGAACTGGGAGATATATTGGAGAACCAAGTATGGACGATGCAAAAAATCAAAGCAATATCTATATTTTTGACTGACTTGTGTCTCCCTAAGTACCAGCCTTCTCCTTAACTTGGTTGCGATTTCAAAACACCCATACGAACAATGTTAAAGAAAAACCTAGGCTCTGTTAGGCAGCTGCTATCAGCGCGCACGAGCTGTCTTCTATTGGCAATATGTGCTAGCAGTGTAATAGCTAGGGCAGTGCCTCTAGTAACGAAAGCCTCTCTGGCGAATACCGATAAATTTGTGATGCCATACTGATCTTGGCAAATATAGAATATCTCAGCAACTAGAGTGAATCTGAAGAAATGAAGCATTATATATTCTCGCCCGGGGCTGTGAAAATGCGTTTTATTTACCGAGATTTCTGCGGAGGACCGAGTGCCGGTAGGCACAAGATCCGTAGAAAAGGTGTAAATATAACATTATTTGTTCAGCCCAAGGGTGGGTAAATATTTACCACATGCCGTTGAGATCGAGTAGCGAAACTTGAAACTTGAACCTATGAACTTTTTTAGAGGTAACAAAAAATATTTTCTCCTTGTTTTTTGGTATTTAATATGTCAGATTTTACCTCCAAAGAGAAGTCTCCAAAGAGACTTCTCTTTGGGTCACGCTCGGATTACCGTTTTTCTACCTCTTCTGGAAGACCTGGAACCTCTACCGCCAGCTGTTTATAATCAATTGGATACAATTATGTTGAATTTTTACGCTTCCGTTCTTAATATTCTGCTAAAACAACTATCTGGGAAAATCAAAATGACTACGGTTCAAAACCTTTTCTCATATAGGTACCCTCGTCATTAGCCACAGCCGGTGCGGAAGCTTTTCCCAAAAGCACGTGCTAATGTTAACGGGATATCTCGGCATGTGGAAAATGACTTAATTCAGAAGAAAAAAATATAGACCAGTGTCAACATCTCCACATGGCCGATGTGAGTGGGCACACTTCCTTTAAAGGAAACAGGTCACATTTAAAAATGCTCAGAATGGTTGAGAGAAGCTAGAAAATAATTATCATGTTACTAGTAAGTCATACAAATACATATTAACCCGGAAATACAAATTATATGGTAAGTTATTTGGTTCTAACTCATGCTTTTTTCCTCGGAATAATGCAAAATCAGATTGCTATGAAGCACGTTATGCCATCAAAACGTCATCGATTTGGAGGGATCGTGGCGCATACAAGACAGAACTTGTCCAAGTACTTGTTGAAGATGCGGGGAAATACAACGGTTTGAGAGCCACCACAATATTTGCTCTAATTAGGTATTCGTCATCAAAAGTAAAAAATTTGCACCTTTCTGTGGCTCTCAAATATTTGTATTTTTGTTTCTTTCAAGATCGTTGAGCAGATTAATTCGAAATCAACTCACGTGCAGCCGTTATTTATTTATGTTTATCTATAAATGCTGAAAGTTTATTTAGTTGTGTTAAACATAGAGATCATATATCATAGAGAGGCCCTGCACTTAAATCTGCGGCAATGGACTAGTTGCAGGTTACCTAACCCATTCTTTTCATCCCATTCCTAACCCACCCATTTGATGGAACGTGAATTAATTTAAAATATTTTATATATTGACAATGTAATATAAATTCCTCTGAATCATCAGCAATTTAACTAATTAAGTATATTTACGTAATTTATAGTTCTGTGCTCTGATTGGTCGTGACGCAATTTAGCAATAGTTCAGGCGATCGAAGGTACAGGTCACTGCAAAAGTAATGGTAGGTACTACTGGAGATGGCTAAAACTTAGCAGCGTTTCCTAATAGCAATAGATATCCCTGAAACTCTATGCGGTACATCTCCGTCCTCCAGATAGGCAACTTTCATCACTTTTCAACAAATTCTACGCATTCAAATAACACACAATTTTCGAAAACACGATTCTCTTCAAACTTACGTGCACTGAAGCAACTCGACCTGAGACCGCCCCTGATGGCAGGGAAGCAAGCGTACGCTGGCACGTAGCCACGCGTAGTAAACCACATTTTGCGGCTCTAGGGTAGAGGCTATTCATTGTAGTAGCGGTGATAGTAAAGACCCTGTGTCAACCAATAGCTGTTCGCCTCACAAACGGGCAGTGCACTGTATGTTTGTGAGGCGAACAGCTATCGGTTGGACGTAAAGGTCAGAGGTCACCGTCTGATAAATGAAACGCTGAACAGGGAGAGGGTTCGGCTGACTGGAGTTCTGGATCTGAGAGACAGTGGAGGTGAGGTGCAAGTTTATTGAGATCCTCTCACATACGGTGCAATATTACGTCATTTCACAGAAAATAGTAAAAAACATATACTATGAATTTACCAATATATATATATATATATATATATAT